>APFE031416026.1:267384-328203 GCA_000404065.3 Pinus taeda | reverse complement strand
CCCGTCTGGGAGCGATTTCGGGAGCGCGCTCCCGAGGCGCTCCCGCCTGGAGCGCGATTCGGGAGAGGGTTCGATGGTGGGTGGGCGCTCCCCCACAACTATGGATTTGATTGTAGCAGGAAAAACCATCCATAAATGAAAAGATTTCACTTCTAGCACAGTCATCAATAATTTGGTCGATAAAATGGGTTGGATAGTTGTCTTTAGGACAAGCACGGTTCATATCCCGATAGGCGACACAGACTTGAATTGTTCTTTGTTTTTTCATTACAAGGACTATGTTTGAGACCCAATTAGTGAGAGGAATTGGGTAAATAAAACCAACATGCAAAAGTTTTTCAACTTCTGCTTTGATTGTGGCAACTTTCTTAGGATGCAGCGGACGTAAGCGTTGTCTAACTGGCTGAGCATTTGGATAAGTGTTAATCTCATGTACAACGATATTCGGATCAATACTTGGCATCTCATATGTCCAAGCGAAAACATCCCAAAATTCTTGAAAAAGGGATTTATAAATCTTGATCTCATCAAGAGAGAAAGACGCACCAATATGGACATTTTCAGTAACGTTGTGTTTAATCTAAATATTGGGAGGAATAGTCTCTTCAATATTCGATAAATTCTTCTTGGAATATACATCATGAATAGATATGGAATGCTTACAAGTTTCAGTAATATTGTGCGAATAAATATCTCCAAGATTGTTCTCAAGAGTTTAAGGTAATGAGGAATGATGATGATTAGTGTCCCAAGTTGCTTCATCTGACATCATGATTTCCATGATGCTCTCATCGGTGGGGAATGCACTAGCGAAAGGGTCAGAAGACGAACCAAAATCTTCGAAATGATCAACCCAATTTACCGAGGAAGTGAAATTAGAATTTGCTGAACAGGTCGAATAAATGGCTTCATATTTAAGCTCAACGGGATTGAGCGTCATACGATCTTCGAATGTATCAACATTAGAAGCATCAGATACTAACCATGGGTCAGATGGAATAGTACAAGAAGAAATCATATTAACGAAAGCAACTGTATTGGGAATGTCAGGAGGAGGGAGTGAAAAAGTTCCCATTAAGGAGGAACCCTTAAGAAATTCTACACCAACATGTTGATAGGGTTGGGGGATTCACCCATGAGTGGGATACTTCCAGTAGTTTGAGAATTACTAGCGAAAAACATAAGTTGATCTATGGCCACGATGCCCCCTTGGTGAGGGAAAGGTATCATCTTGAAATAGGTTAAGACCACAGTAGCCATGGCATAAACCCATGTCCGGCCTAGTATAAGGTTGTAATCCAATGGTCCATCTGTGACTTCAACTTCTATCGAGATTGTTTTTACATCTAATTCTACTTGCAACGAATTCAAAATCCCATAAGGTTTGAAGCCTCTTCCATCAAAAGCTTTAAGAGTGGTGGGTGATTGATTACGCTGTGGAGAACCAACAACTTTCCAACACGAAATTGACATGATACAAGTCGAGGCTCCTTCATCTACAATAGTTCAGTGGATAGTTTTACCTCTAACGATAACTTGGATCATGAATTCCTTTTGGGGTTGCAATTTCAGAGTATGGTTCTCATGATTAAAGACGACAAGTTTGGACTCTGAATGATCTATCCTTCCAATTGTTGCAACTAAGGACCTCTTTTCAGCAGGACAATTCTGTAATACCTCAAGAGTTGACATAGCAGAAGGAGCTTGAGCTAAGTCCTTAACTATGTTGCAATTTTGGGCAGCTCTTGTACGAGAACTAAATACTGATTTATGAATGACTCCTTTATGAGGTTTAATGGTTAATTCAGCAGGTATTGCATTGGGAGGAGGATTTGAAGTAGGTTGAGCGGCGCTGGAAGGTTGATCATTAGCCTTACCAATCGGAGGATTCGACTTACCAGTCTTTATTTCTTGTGGCCACCAAAACATCATTCTTTTGTTTTGTAGAAGATAACATCATTACCTGGGAAGGGGAAGCTTGATCTCGCATAACCATATGTGTCTCCTGGTTTGGAGAGGGATTTGTTAATACGATAGGTGTGTTAGATTATGAATTTAGGAATTGATTAACTTCTGCTCGATGTGGACAATTCCTAGTAAAATATTCCTCATTACAAATAAGGCATGGGTAACGAGGTTTACATTTGTCATCAGAAGATTGATTGTTTTGTTTTTCATGCGATGAATTATCTTTCTTCTTCTTTCCTTTACCTTTCTTCTTACTTACAGGTTGTTGAGACTTGCCTTTCGTGGATTGAACGACATCTCGAAAGCAGTCGCAAGAGTAGTAGAGGACGGGTTTTGAATAGTCACAACAGGAGATGAACCAAATAGTTTACTTGCTATCTGTTGATTGGAAAAACCAATCATGCCATCAACGACATGTGATTCTTTAGTGGGAGCGGGTGGAACAATATGTTGAGGTCTCGGAGCATTGGGTATCTTATAATAAAGTGTGCCAGATTGAGTATATATCAAATTGAGATATTGGGCATGAGCAATAACTTGCTCTTTAGTAATGACTTTACCTTTAGCAACATCTTCAGTTATGGATGGCAACAAAGATTTGATAAACCATTCAACCAATAAATGATCAGGAATGAAGGTTTTTACCAATCGACATTGATGTCTCCACTCATGAATATGGTCGGATATATGGGTGGAATCAGACTATTTAAAAGTGGTCAAAAGTTCAGTTCTAGTTTCATAATGAATAGGTAATTGAAAGTGACTTAGAAACATAGTTGCTAAGGCATTGAAATTGTTAAATGAAAGCTCGTAGCAATTCAACATACCACTTAATTGTTGTACTATTAAGAGTTCTCTGGAAAAGCCATAAACAGAGAGAAACATCATTTAAGGAGTTAGATGAACACCATAAATGAAATGTCATAACATGAGTGGACGAGTCTTCTCCAGGGTTTTTGTTAAATTTGGCAATGTCACTTGGCAATTTTGTAGGAATGGCCGACCACCAAGGAGAGTGACAAATGGGATCATTTGTTAACTAGGTTAAATTTGGGAGCTCAAGAGTTGCAACAAACGACAACTGCCTATCAAAGTCCGCTTGGGAAGGTTGACCTTGAGGGTGAAGATTAACCTGTGGTGGTGGATATCCTAGGTAGGATGGAATAGGTTGGGCCACGGGTATTTGCATTTCAAGATAAGGAGGATTTTGATAACAAAGATAGGTGTAACCAAGTTGTCCAATTCCATAAAAACCTTGAAGGCTTGATAAGATTGAAACGACTGTGTTGGAATCTATTGGCCTTGATAGGCATTTGTGGAATAGGACTTTGACCAACAGGTTCTTGCGGAATACCTTGGAATGGTTTCCTAGAGGGATCTTGCATCATTCCTAGATTGGGTTGACTGGTTGGTACCTGTGCCATGCCATGTACAAGTTGATTTACTTGCATTTGAGGTATATACTATAGACTGACCAAGTGGTTGAACAGGTTGTGTTTGAGATGCAACCTGGGCAGGTTGAATGATTTGAGGTGAAACTTGGACATGTTGGGGTATAGATTAAATAGGTTGGCAAGTAGGAACTTGTGGTGGAGCTGAGACAGGTTGAGAAGTTGGAAGCTGGCTTAAAACCAAACTAGACTGAACGGGCAACGTAGGATGCCATGGATTAGCAGTCATACTTGGAAATGGAGGACAGGTAGGAAGAGGAATTGAATAGGAAGGAACACCAACTTGTGGCATTTGATTAATAGATGGGAACATTCCATCAACAAATTGCCCCCTGCCAAAGTATATGGAGGTAATTTCCCCCTAGGAGAAGGGTACCTAGTATAGGATGGGGTAGGTTGTTGTAGATGGCCCATTCCACTAAAAAATGGACCATATTGCTGCTCCAAAGATGGTTGGGGTGCAATAGGTGAAACATGTTGTGATGTGCTCATATTGGATAACATTTCACATGAAGATGAGGAAGGAGAAGTCCATGGATTGGTCGACGCGCCAGAAAAGGTTCCAGATAAGGACTAGTAGCCAGGCGGTACTGATGGACCACCACACAAATGGGTTTCTGGCGAAGTTACAAACATTGAAGTGGTTGCAACTTCGGTTGACTCACTCATGATATTAGACGCAAGTTGAGAAACCGTTGTTGACTCAGTCATGTTTAAATTTCTCGAAGGAGTTTGCTAAGAGAAATTTAAAGGTGAATTGAAATGAGGAGTCCTAGGTGAAGGTGCTTGTATTTGAGTATGAGGCGTAAGGAAAGGATGTGCTTGATAAAGAGGAGTCCCTTTTAAATGAACATGAGATGAAGGTCGAGATTCTTCTTCAGTAATTTCTTCAATACTCAAAAGACCGGGTGGAAGTTGTTCTCCGTTAGGACTGAAATGTACAAGTTGTGGTTGAGACAAAGGCAGAGGAAGAGAAGAAGAAGGCCTTGAAGTAATTGGTTGAATTAACTGAGGTTCCTCAACTTGTATGACCTCAAAGTGTTAAATTTTTGAATCTGGTAATTTAGGTTCAATGACCTCAGGTTGTAATGTTTCAAGGGCTTCAGTTTCGACCGTGTCTGACTCACCAATTGGTAAAGATGTAATTTCGTGTTTAGTACTTATGGGAAGTGATGATTTTGGTTGATTGTCTTCAGATATAGTTCAAGAAGAGGATGCTTCCGAAGTACCAGTTTTGGTAGTTTGCGTCTTTTTGTTCTTGCGACGTCCAACTGTTGCCTTTGGAGGTAAAAGAGGCAATATTTGCATCCTACGCGAACGGCGGGGTTGTTGAGGGTGTTCTTCCACGAAGGATCAATAAATTTTAGAATTAACCACATAAATCAAAACAAGGTAACTAAGAAAAAAAGGTTTACCAAGTAACTGTGAACTAAGGAATACTATTTCCAGTATGTGTAGGCAATCTCCTTGAATGTTGTGCTCGGTGTATCATAGTTTACAAGGCGGCTGACTCAATTACCTATGGTGGGATAGCAACCTATAGGGGACTTCCAAAATATACCCGGAGGTAAGTGGAAGCACAGTCCGTAGTATTGCTGTCTAATGTGTCTTGTACGATAAGAAGTATTCTGATATACTTTTCATACATGGAGCGCCATTCGATATACCTGAAGGTACATGGAGAATGATTTGATATACTTACATACGTGGAATATCGACTATCACCGGAATGTAACACAGATAAGTAACAACAACTCCTACTTTTAAAGAGGTCGGAACACATCTCTAACCTAGACCTATATATGTATTGTTAATATTCCAAATGCTCCTTAGGTTGATTGAGTAAATTTTAAAGTTGATCTTGAGTTATGTTTCAATTTCAAGGCTCACGGTTACAAATTCACTTGAATTCCCTATGATGCAACTAGCATGAAAATCTTTTACTTTTCGATGAAGATCTATCTACGAGAAGGAAGAGACAAACAATGATGCAACAATCGATGATGCAACAAACAAAACGTCCTAGTTAGATCTTTCAATGCAACTGCTCCAATTTCATTCAAAATCCTAAATGTAATGCAAATAATGAAACTTTTTCTTTTCTTTTCTTTTTTAATTTTCAAATGAAATATAGCTAGATTATTGATAAAATAATTCACACAGACTAGAACTGCAATATGAAAATTCCTTTTAGCTAATCAATAATCAAGCTAAGTGTTTACAAAACCTAATTGATAAGAAGAAAGAAAAAATCAAACAAAACTCTCATCAAAGGCATTCAAATTCAAATGCAAACACAATGATGGCTTCTTAGAGACATCAACAAGTTTAGAGGCTCAAGAAAAGACTTCTGGATCAAAGCAAACTCAGAGCAGGGTAAAGAAATGCAAAATTTTACATTTTACAGGAATCATCGCTGGTCAAACACAGTGACTAGTGCAATGCATCACACTTAAAGAGAAGGGACAGGTGCGCTCTGTCTTAGAACAGAGAGTGAGTTGGGGCTAATTTTGTGGAAAATATGACACACAAACCCTACCAAGCTCAGAATTCTATTTTCTTATGGTCAATTATGGTCTGAATAAGTTGATTTAGGTCGCTTTGAAGAGTAAAAAATGACTTGGTCAACGAAACCACTAAAGGGAAACCTTGTTCCCCAGTATGGTCGCCAAGTTGTTATAAGAAAAATTCACTTATGTGGACAAAAATGAACCCCCTAGATCTAGTGGCCTAATCTAGAAACAACAAGAGCAAAAAGATCAATGTTTTCTTTAGAGAGATTAGAATACGGAAAAGGGACCTACCTGGAATCTATAGTAAGCCTTCCTCTCCTCCTTGATTGTAAGCTCCAACTCTAGCTCCAAGTGATATAATTAGAACTTGCACAAATGACTAAAACAAGCAAAGGAACTACAACATCCACATAGCATAATCCTTTATCTCTAATCAATGAGTCAAATGACATTGAAATACATGAGCATTAACATGACACAAGTATAGGAAAATATAGTTCTTTTTGTATTGATAAATAAAGGAGAAAGTTACAACCATTTATAGATTCTTGACTTTGTAAATGTCTCCCCAATTGACTTGTCCTTTTTTGCCACAAAGAAAACCTTCAACATCAACCCTAATGCATGAATGTGATAACTCTTTAGGCTCAAGGCAGCAATATGAGGGCACTAGTAATCTCCAAAAGGCAACCCAAACCTTATGGGAGGCAGTAAATTAAATATGGTTGTTTAGGATTTACCAGTGTTGGCTTGAGATCCACATATGAAGGAGGATAAGCTCTAGGGATAAGAGATAGGATCTCTAGAGTAGGAATTCAAGATCTCTATCGCAGGTAAATAGTTAAAACCACCTTAGAAGCTATTGGAAGAAGAAGCTTCAAATTATTTTTTATTTTTCCCAAAATTCTAGAATCATCGCACCTGCAAAATAAAGAAACCTGCACTGATCAATGTAGGTGCGCGGTTATGCAACTTGCAACCATTGCAGGTGGACAGGCATGTAGGGTGCATTGGGGCTAAAAACAATGTTTTGAGCTGATTGACCTAGAAACTTGGACTTTTTGGAGAGATGATGCTTAGGGCTTTGCAAAGGGATAATGACAAGGTGTTAAGGATGTTGATTGATCTGGGTTTTCAGGCCTTTTGCGTGGATGTGACAGAACGACCTCGATGAATTTTTGTTTTGTAATAGCTAGTAGATGACCCTTCTCTAATTCCTTGGTGCACGTAGGCTCTAGCATTCGACTTTGATGCTTCAAATGGCTACCTTATCCATTACAATGGCTAGTTGACTTGAGTTTCCTTGGATAATAAACTCCACGTGACTACCCTTGCTTCAGATCTCCAACGCCTTGATGACTTGGAATATTTTTCCACATGGGTTTGCTATAACCTGGACAGGTTTCAATTGGGTCTTTGTCCGTTTGTCGATATACTGCCCTGTATTACTACATGACCATTGCCCTACCACATCATCATGCCCTTGTGCTGGTTCTCTAATGCCTTGATTAATGTGAGAAAACTGAGACTTGGACTTTTATCCTCTTCTTTTGTAGACTTCTTTTGATGTAATGCATGCCCACAACTGCCCAATGCTGACCTTTTCTTTCAGCTGTAAACTTGTAATACTTGTTGACCAACTTGGACCAGCTATAACTTGTCACTGCCTTCACTGTTTGGAAAAATTCTCTGTGGTATGTCGTCTTCTCATTAAGCTGAACAATGTGAGACCCAATTTCTTTTTTGACTTCCGGGACCACTTGCATTGGGAAGCATGAAGAGTTGACTCTGTGGCACTACCATGTATGAGAATTGTCTCAAGGGATACTACACCAAAACCAAGGCCACATACAGACTTGATAGACACATAACCATGCGGTAAGCCATAGGTGCACCTTGATGTGGGTTGGACAGATGTTATTGGAAATGTTTTAAAACTCCGACTCGGGTTTGGAACCTGTTGAGGGTCGGCTCTAACTTCGACTCCAACTCGGTATCGACTCGGCCGGTTTGATTTCAGTGGCTCGGTGGTTGTAAAAAATACATTAAATATATTTTTTTATGAAAAAACATAATTTTAAAGATTTTCATCCATGCTTCCAAACAAAAAACATTAGAATATAGAGAGAAGACAACATGTGATCAAAGTAGGCTCATGAATATATCCATTATATCAAAATGGCACCCAATGCACTGTCCAAGACTCCAATATATACATGATATAGAGATCAAAACAAAAACACATAACTAAGGAGGCTCTAAATGGCCTCTACAACAAAAGTAAACTGTAAAACATCACTAGTCACCAGTATTACTGGCTATTGCTAGAGAAGCCAACATCATCTGGCTCAGACTCTAAATTGGAGTCAGAGAGGGAAACCCATGGATCTTCCTCATCCTCATCACCATCTCCAACTGCAACCGTAGAAGTAGTAGCACTAGCAGGCGCAAAGATGCACGTTGAGATAGACGAGATATGCACTTTCGTCGTGGCCGAGTAGAGGAAGTGCCTGCAACTGGAGGACTTTGGGTTGGGCCTGGTACAAGTGGATCTGCATTCAATTGAACATTATGTTCAACTAATGCCTCCATATGTAAATCCAAATCAAGACTAATATCCTCATCAGAATCAAACTCTACTGGATGACTCTTCACTACCCAATCTGATGCTGGATCAATATCTTCCAATACAATGGGATCTATATCAGGTCTTTTGTTCATCAATTGGTTGTGTCTTAGCCGGAGGTTGTATTGGACATAGACTAGATCATTTAACCGTTTTTGTTCCAAACAGTTTCTCTTCTTCGTGTGAATCCTCTCAAAGACAGACCAATTGTGTTCACACCAAGTAGCATTGCAAGTTTGACTCAAAATATGGATTGCAAACTTCTGCAATATAGGACAATGGCTACCAAAATCCTCCCACCATTGTGCTGCAAAAAACATAGTAGTGTAATGAGTTAGCTCAACAAATTATATCCAACTTTCAAATTATAAACAATTTAACAAAATGAGAATTTGAAAATTGAAATTTTTGTTGACTTGGCTCATCTACTTCCCTTGCATTCCTTGCTAGGTTCTTGCCAAAGGTACTTGTGGCTCTGCTGAAACAAGTGATTTGTCGGTGTATCTCCAACTGATCACTCTCCTTAGGGACCATGCAGTCAATGTAGTCAATCAATCCATCTCTAACCTCCCTAGGCGAAGCTTTTGCCTCCAGAACTTTATAATGATACCTTGGGTTTAGAAAAACCCAGTTGCATGTATAGGGCGATGGAGTTGATTGTTCCATCTTTGATCAATGATTTCCCAAATGGGTCCATTCTTAGCCACTCTATCCTTGTATATTGCTTTTATTTTCTCCTTTGCTTGATCCAAAGCCTTATAAATGAAGCCCATAGCCAATTTTCCCCATCCACCAACCGCAACACCTTAACCAGTGGCTTAGCAACCTTCACAATCGCTGGTGCCTTTTTCCAAAATATTTCTTTATTAACTTTCTTTCTCAAATCTTTGCCATCCTGTTTGTGAGACCACTGACATTCATTCCATTCCTCACCGGTAAACATCCTTTGCAAGTTTCTATGTTGGGAAAGCATAGATTGCAATGTCAAAAAATGAGTTGCAAATCTAGTGATGGCAGGCTTAATAATATCCTCGCCCCTCATGTGTTTCCTCATCAAGCTCAAAATCCATGAGTGGTTGTAGATATATTTTGTTATGCTTTTGGCATGCTCTATAGTGTTCTTGACCCAATTGTTGATTTGGAGTAGCATCGGATGTGCTCTAGCCACGAAATTTGGTGGAGAGGTCGGGGCACATGAGATCTCCAATACCGAGAAAGGGTTTGGGCAAATTCTAAACAATTTAAGAAATATTAAAATAATTAATATTTTTAATGGAGTCCTTAAGTCTAAACTAAGGGAAATTAAAATATTAATGTGGATTAATATAAAACTGTGTTAGAATGGTCCAAAGTCATTGATCAAGCCAGATCTAATCTTAGCCGTTGATTAGGGACTTAATCTTGGCCGTTGACGTGTCAACGAGAAAAGTATAAGACGAGGCTTGAGGGTCACTTGGAAATTACACCAGATGATTCTCTAGAGCGGGGTTTGCTAAGAGAGATAGAATCAATGATCGGAGTTGCAGTTGAGGGGAAGTGAGTACAAAGAGACAGAGAGGTAGAGATAGTGCCGGGAGATCAGTACATGAGCCAGAGAGAGTGACGCAGAACCAGCGAGGGCTCACGTAGGGCCACGCAGAGGCAGCCAAGAGCTGAGCAGTGCTTCAAAGAGGCAAGCGTTACTGACGTAGAGGGCCAGAAGGTTGACGCAAGGCCTCCTGAGGCTGACGCAGGCCCATTTAGGGTGGCGCAGGGCCAACGCTGGGCAGAGAGAGGCTGATGCAGTCTAGAAAGGAAGACATTGGGGTTTCTAGGGCAGATTGGAGCTGAGGTGCTGTTGGAGGGTTTATCGAGGTTTCACCCGGGACATTTGTCTCAGATTGAGAGGTACTACTGCCAAGGGCATTCTCTGTTGGGTAAGCTGGATTTGGCACCCAGATTGTACTCAGAAATTGCTTAATAAGAAAACCCTCAGATAGCTACACCAGTTTTCTCGCATTGGGTTTTTCTGGGGACATTGGTCCAAAAATAACGGTATCATTTTGTGTGCTTGTTTCTGTTTCCTTCAGTTGATGATCTATAATATGTTGAGCATGCACTAGTGTTTATTTTTAGTATTTACATTGTAAATAACTTGTTAAGTAACATAACAAGTAGGTAGGAATAAATCAGTGAAGTGCATGGAGGGTTTCTAACTGGTAGACTTAGAAACTTCAACACCAATCTATTTTGCCAATATCCTCAAGCATGAGGTCTATGCAATGTGCATCACATGGGGTCCAAAAGATGGTTTTGTGTTTTCCCTCTAACATTTTACCAGCAAGAACATAGTTAGAGGCATTATTTGTGATGATTTGAAGTTTGAACAACATTAGCCACCCCCACCTCTTGAACAACCTCATCCAAAAGTTGAAACAACAAGTGTGCATCTTTCACCCTATCAGATGCATCAATTGATTTTAGAAACATGGTTCCCTGTGGGCAAAAGATAAGAAAGTTTATGATGGTATGGTTCCTTTGATTAGTCCATCCATCTGACTTGATGGTACATCCTGTTTTTGCCCATGAGCTTTTGAAATATTTCAAATATTCATCAATGGAGGAAACTTCTTTTTGCAAAAGAGATCCCCTTAACTGATGCAGAGTAGGGCCTTTGAAGTGCTTTCTAGCAACAAATATGGCATCAAACATAGGTTCATAGTATGGTGAACGAGAAGCATTGAAGGGGATATCAACATTATACCACCATCTAGCTATGTAATCACAGACAATCTCTCTCAATTCTTTCTTCTAATGGTCATCTAAAGTGGGCTGTGTTACCACTCAAACTAGCAGGGAACCTAAAAGGGGATCCTAAGAGGGCAACTGCTAGGTTGAGGGCAACTGCTAGGTTAAGGGCAACAGTGGAGGCTTAGCCCACTGCCACCATAGCTAAGTCTCTCTGCTCTTTACAAACTTTCATCGATGGGAGGAGTCCCGATAGTGTAGGGATCACTTGCAAAGTATATGTCAATGGGTAGGTGGAAAGTGACCCTATAAACCCTTTCCCAAGGATGGAGTGAAGAATGGAACTTGCTTGCTCTTTAAGCAAGGGACTTGGTCCTCCAGGGGCAAGGAGTGAGGATTGGAGGGTTGAGGGAGAAGGAATAGGCTTATAGACGAGGTTCTCAATCCCTCTAATCCTTGGGAAACTTGGATTCCCAAATGGTCCTTGACAAGTAATCTTTATTGAGAAGTGGGACCACACGGGGCCAAGTGGACTTAGTCCAGGTTTGGGGATGGAATGTAGCAACCAATGATGTTCCTATCCTGGAAAAGGTGAAAGGAAATGATCAAACAAAAATATTTACTTCAAAAGGTTGAATTGATCCCGTTGAGGTCTAGCCTTGTGGATGTTTAGGCAAAATTCGATCTTAGAGCTAGGGCTTGGGATTCCCGAAGATTCCACAGTTAGAATTGCCTCAAATTTGGAGGAGAGGAAGGGGTCCTACCAGTGCAGTAGCCTAGAGGAGATCTAAATTTTTCCTTGGGTCAATTCCCGGGAAATTGATGCCTTAGGTGACCTAATGGGGCTAGATGTAGGGAAAAAGGGAAAAAGGGTAAAAAGAGGGTTAAAATGATCACCCTTTTTGAGGGATCAATGCTTAATTCACTTGGGGATATGGAGTCAAAGATGATGATGAGTAAGAACGTGGTTTCTTGATCAAGGAGGCCCAGAAAATCAGCTTCATCCAATGTTGAGAGAAAGAAAAGAAAAGTGACCTTCAAACATTTATACTTCAAAGACAATGATGCAAGCTTATCGAGACAAATAATTTCTAGGACATTTCGTCGATATAACATTGGCCCATACATTAAATTAGCTAAAGCATGCTTAATTCCACATTTCGATTATGCAACAACTAGCTCTAATTTTAATAGTATGCAAGGACAAGAATAACACCGTTAAAATTTACTTACAATGTTATAGAATATATCCAACCAGCATTATGTTTGCAAGACAAAGCTCCAAGACAAGAAAAATAGCCCAAATCCATACGACAAAATTCATCGATCTCCAAAAAATATCCTCCAACGAAAAAGTGTGAAGTTCTCTATGATTAGAGAGATCCCAAGTCAAGTGATGATACAAATGAATGTATCTAACATCAATATATAGCCTCCTAAGGAGTTTGAATTAGCCTATGGGCCTACATTAGCCCCTATGATAAAATAATGTGCAAAGAAAACCCTTATTGGTGACAAGCCCCCCAAACTAGCTCACAAGTGTAAAAATAAGCCTCACAAGGGGCCAAATAATAATATGTACATGTCGTAAGGCCCTCCAAAGGCTCAATAATATCCCGAAGTGCCATATTGGGGAATAAATTCCTTGGAATATGATGAACAAGGGGGTGACCCCTTGTTCTCCAAGTAGTAGACCTGTGGTGCTCCTAGTGGGTTTGAGGGCACATAAATGACCCCATGGGTCTCCATATGAATTGGAGATTCCTGTAAATCCTGTGCAAGGGTCCAAGTGGTGGAATGAATGCTTCCATGACATTGTACAAGTCCTGGGACACCTGTCAAGAGTGTGGGGCTCCTGTGGGGGCCTGCTGGGTATAATGTACCAAGCATATCACCATCAGCCCAAAAGTGGATTGCTAGTAGTCTCTGAGCATCCATGAAGATCCATGGAGTGTTGTCTGCTGCTGTGGAGGCCCATGGCTCTCTATGCACACCCTACATGTTCCAATGTAGACCTTTGGGGGTTAGGATCCCATATAAAGAAACCAAACCCAAATGGAAACGACTTGTAATCCTGCATAAGATCCAATGCTTCCTCTAGACTTCTAGTACAACCAATCACTAAAATAATCGGGTAAAAGAGCTTACAAATCATGGATAACAAAGTGGCCACTTCATAATGGCATGCCCTTCCATAGTGGGTGTTGGCATGTGCTAGTGTCTCCAAGCTCCTAAGGGAGTCAGCCAAGTACCTTATTAGGTGGTTTCAACCCTTAAAGGGGATAGTATGTCCAAGGTACATCCCTCTAATGGGGTTGGCAAGTGACAAATAAGTGGAATGGAATAGGGGATGAGAGGGGCAATCTTGGGCCACATAGTGGGGCATAGGGGTAGCTAGATAAGGGGAAGTGCACACCTGGGTATGCAATGTGTAGGAGGGAGCAATCATGGTACATGAGGTGCCATGACTTCGATTTTTCCACCCTTCTTTATATGTTTTTTGTCTTTTATGAATTTTCTTTAATTAATTGCTCGGGGCTCAAAGGATAAGAGCATGATGTGTAAGATATAACAATGATTACACCCTTCTAGGTAGGGAAATTCATTACCCTCCAGGGGTTGGGACAAGCATGGGTTCCTGAATGATAAAAGAGGTTCATCTAGGGCCTATGGAACTAGGGTGATGACCATGGATTGGGGTAGAGCTTATGTATTGGCTTTTGCCCATGAGCTAATTATTTTGTCTCGGCCCTCTTTTGCATTTTGTGGTACAATTTCTTGTTAAATGTGGCCAATTATGCTTTTCTTATTTTTTTTTAGCTGCTTCAACCTCCAGGGCATCATTCCAGGATCGACCCAAGGTGGGGGCAAGGGGGGTGGGCAGGTTAGCCCTATGTGGGTCCACGTGGGATAAATGATGAATGGGGGTATAGTGAGTGGAAAGAGAGTAATATATGTGGATAAAGGAGTGGGACCACGCACCCAAAATCGGGTTTTCCCAAGTAGTTCCACCTTAGAACCAAATGGTCAATAAAGGAGATTCCACGGGACTAAGATCCAAGGGTAACATCCAAAAGAGATCAAGGGGACAAGAGCACAAACTAAGCCCACTCTTTTTGCCAAATCCCCCCATCAATCCATACCCAAAAGTATCTATGATAAGTAAACCCAATACTCAATTACCAAATGACAAGACATACCTTTAGATTCAGGAGGCCCACCTTCAAACATACGATCAATACAAGTGGGTGAGGGACCACATGGCTGGCTCAGGTGGCAGAGAAATTGCACAACGAGCTAGTAGTAGGTTGCAAGGGGCTGCCGACTGAGGCTCATCATGGAGAAAAAATTCTTCTGGGGATATCACCCACGAAGTGGTGGGTAACATCTGGCTCCAACTGGGACGTGATCTCTCGAAGAAGTGGACGAGGCTACTCAAACAGGAGGTCACGAGAACTCCATCAATCTCTTGGTCACCATATACCTGTTATTTGCACATGTCAAAGATCAAAGCCACATGGCAACTTGTTTTTCACGTTGTCTTATGATCACCCATGCTTAATGTTAGCCCATAAACCAACAAGAAATAAAATATGCTTTTTTTTTTAAAACTTAAATGCAATCTAATCTATCATGAGAAATATCATATGATGTTATTTCTAATGCGGAAGTTAGCATGCAATGCATCCTACCCTAACATGCATGTGGTAATGCTAATGCTAAGTGTAATCATAAAGCCAGTGCAACCAACATATGGTCACACCAATATACATATGTTGGCCAATAGGAGTTCTCATGCAACAAACCCCAAAGCGAATGCAAACCCAAACACACGGAGGATGTTGCGGGTGGGAGGTGGGAAAATATGATGCCTACACATGGATGATCATGCGAGAAGTGGTAAGAAAAAGATGTAGTCTAATCCATGAGATCTTCTCTTGCAACCAAAATATAGAGATGTCAACAACCAAGCTCATAAACTTCTAATGGATGGCTGCCTCTGGCATATCACTTCCACCATTGTCCTTATTTATGTCATGGCTTGTGGCCTTCATTGGGTTATAATGAGTGGGAAAAGGAGGCCGTCGAGATGGAGAAACACGAGTAGGTTGCACATGATGATTACACTGGAGAGGGGAGACTATGGAGTGATCAAAACCCTGAGGGTGTGTCCAAGGAGGAAAAGTATAATCGATGAAGGGATTTTCCTTGATACCACACTCGGGTAGGGGGAAGGGCTCACAGTTATTTGACATCATATGACCAGGGGTGAGGGAATCCCTTGACAAAGACTCAGGATGATGACCAATAGGAAGAAGGGAAAAAGAAACACTGCATTCAACAGGTTGGGCTTTCCCAAAATCATAATCTAAAGGCTCAAGTGATTTGAACATTGAATCATAGTCAAGAGACGTGGGAGCCTTATCAATTTCCTTAGTATCAAACATTGGGTCGCTCCTAAAAGGAAAATTTATCTCTTCCAACTGTCCATCTTTATGCAAAGGAAAATGGAGATTCTCATTCCCAGGGGTATCAATGGGTATGTCATCATAAGTAGTGCCTGAGGGGAAGGGAAGACCAATCTCATCCTCATCCTCCTTGTCGGTGTTATAAATGGGAGCACAATCAAATTGAGGACCAACAATTTCCCATTTCTCCTTTTCAATGTGGAAATAATCTTCAATGTCATCTTTCAACTGGTTAATGGGATCATCTCTCTCAAGGTTTTCAAAAGAGGATTCATCGGGAGTAATATCCTTGAGAAAGGTAGGGTTGGTCTTAATTTCACTTTCCATAAATTCATCCCTCCTAGTGCATGTGTCCTCAAAATCATCATTTTCATCATGTGGATGTAAAAATTCCTACACTGGAATTCCTACTATAACAAACTGATGTTACTTCTCCTACTTGATTAAATCATACAAGTTATTTACTGTTTTCTATGGTAAATTTCGAAGTAAATACACCTGCAGCCTTCACTTAATTAACATATTTGCGGAAACAAAGTACTAAGCAAGAAAGAACAATGCAACCCAGAAGACACAATTATTTTTGGACAAATAGTCACCAGAAAAGCCCAATGCGGGAAAACCTGTGCAACAACTCTGAGGGTTTATTATTATGTAGGATAGAATTCTGAGTACAAATCTAGGATGCTCAACAAGCAATCCTTTACAGAGAAAATATTGGTCAAAAGACTGGTGAATGATCTCACCCTATCACTGGAGAATCAGTGACTTATCCTTCAGCTTTGGAGGCTCTGCGTCACCCTCTACATGGCTTCTGCGCAGAACTGTTTCACCCTGGGCAACTTCTGCATCACCCCTCTTGGGTATTACGTTGCCTCTCTGCTTTGGATCCTCTGCTGGCTGAAAAGTCGACTTTCTTACCTCCCAAACGCATACTCTGGCTTCTGACAGCTGAACTTCGAATTCCCTCAGCAGAAAGTCGACTTCCCCTCACTGATTGCGCTGCCTGTGCGTCAGCACTCCGTGGGCCAGCGTCAGCTTTCATTTGGATGCATTTTTGTCCTCTCTTTGCCTTGTACTCTTCAAAAATTCCTTCTGCCCGATTCTCACTACCCCTCTGCTGCAAGATCTCCTCAATTGATTTTCCTCCTGAGAACTTCTCACCTCAGAAAATCGATTTTCTCAATCTCTCTGTGTGTTTTCCAAATGACCCTCAAGTCCCTTCTTATATCTTCCTGTTGGGCAACCGGCGACCTAGATTAAAACATAATCAAAGGCTCAGATCGATTTGACTTGATCCATGGTTTTTTCTAGAAGATTCACCCTTGATTATATTAATACCCATTAATACTTTAATTTTCCTAAGTTTCGACTTAGGAACCCCATTAAAAATATTAATTATTCTAATACAATCACTTCTAGGTGGAATTTCCCAAAACGCTTTCTGGGTTATTTGGAGTACCTGTGCCCAAGGCTCCCTGCAAAATTTGAGGCTTAGAGCATGTCCGATGCTACCCCAAATCAACACTCCCTATTAGCGAGGAATGTGCTCTAGCAATACACTGCCTCTACGCAGATTCTGAAGCATAGTCTCTGTGTTGTTGATGCCTGACATGATGTCCATCAATTTCTGCGTTGTTGCTGCTACTGTACTGCTGCCTTTGACACTGCCACTGCCAATGCTACATCTGTACTACAACTCCCCCGCAAATGTTGCATCTGCTATGCTGCTAGCAATGCCACTGCTAACACTGCATCCATACTGTAACTTAGTTGCTGAGAGAAGCAACTGAAAACACCCAAAAACTGGACAAGTATCCAGTGGATACTCCTCGGTGTTGACATCCTGACTGCTGCTAGTCGCCCTCTGCCTCTGAGGCTATTGTGCTGCTGAAGCTCTACACTGTGACTCCTCGCACTGCTGCGTCTTTGCTCTGCGCTGCTCAATCTTTGGCTCTCCTAGCCACTTCATTTGTCGAATCAACACTCCATGGCACCAATTGAATCTCCACCATTCGACTACTCTTGATCATGGGCTCTCATAGCAAGGTGATGATCCAAGAGGTGGGCTCCTCAAGGATCTTGCCCATTTGTAGTCCTCTTGACTACAGCTCTATATTAGCCCACCTCCCTCTTGGAGGTATCTCGGCTGTCATGGCGAACTCCTCCCCGTCAATCTTTGCGGCTGCAACCTTGGGATCAAGCTTCTCATCCTTGTCCTTTTTCTTCAAAGGACACTGGGATGCATGGTGGCCCATCTTGCCACATCTGAAGCACTTCACCTTGGAGACGTCCTTCTTACATCTCTATTACCCGGACTGTCCCTTCGGTGCAAGGGCAACGTATCCTCTTCCTCCACTTTGGGCTTCGACCAATTGCCGCTGCTCCTGTCAAGTTTCGCCTTGAGCAGGTCTCTCCTCAACTCTTCTTGTTTTCGAGCTGCCCACATCTCATCCCAATTTGGCAATGCTGCTCTGCCCAGGATACTTTGGACAAAGATCTGCCAATCATCTGAGACTGAATTTAGAGCCAGTCTCACTAACTTTGAGTCTTGAGGAGTATGTCCCATAGTTGACAGCTCATCACGGGTCTCCTTTAGTTTCGTAAGGAACGAATCCACTCGCTCCCCCTTCTACATTTGAGCAGATCTCAGCTTTTGCTCTAAGTACATCTGCTGTTGCTCGGAAGTTCCCTGATATAATGTGGCCAAGGCATTCGACATTTCCTTAGCGGTCCCTTTGCTAGCAACGTGGCACACCACGTGATCCTTGACTCCATCTAGGATCACACTCTCCGCCTTAGCCATCTCAGTGTTATACTTTTTCAGCAGATCTGCATTTGCAGGTTCAACCGCCACATTATCAATGTACATCTTAAGGGCATGCTCATCTAGCAAGAAGGTCATCCTAGCCTTCCAGATGGCATAGTTGGAAGCCTAGTCCAACCTGTCCTGATCCCTCAAGCCACTGGTTGCCGTCTCCTCCGAAAATTGTCGAACAAATCCCTCTTTCTCCATGTTGCGTAGCTCCTAGGCTGACTTACGCATTCCCTGGTGGAGCTGGTAAGCTGCTGCTCCTCTGCTGCTCAACAATTGAGAAATGTTGATTTCCTATGCAACAAATAACTGAGGAAGTATTCCCTCACTATGCTCTGCTGCTTCTTTCTTTTGACGTCTTTTCAGCGTGGCAAAGCTGCCTACTGAAAATTCGTGTCCGCTAACTGCTCCTTACGCTGAGGCTCAATGCTGCTCCCTCTGCCACTGCAAAAATTCGAACTGGAAGCTCTTTTCTCTCTGTCAACTCACTCGGAGAGAGAGACTACCTCAAATTTTCGATCCTCCGGCTAGAACTGCACAAACCTCCTTGGGTTTCGACTTCCTTCCTCCTGCAACATTTCAATTTCCCCTTCTGCTCAGCGCTGAGGTTTCTGGTTCTGCTCCTCTTGTTTCTTGTAAGAGCCCTAAATTTAGAATTTAACAAGGTCTAACAAATTCATGTTCAGAAAAACTATGAAGCCTTTCAATTCGATATTTAACAGAGTTTAACAATATTTCTACTCACAAATATGAAATTTTAATACAAATTATCTATTCTTCTATTGAGTACCAACCTGTCTGCTCTGTCACGACTCCTGCTCCTGCTGCGTTACCAAAAGACTGAAACCACCCAGCCAAACTGAGCATAACCTCAATACTCAATCCAGTAAGCTTCTCAATTGAAGCAGACTGTTCCCTCGTGCCCAGAAACCTCAGAACAAGTAAGGCTCCTTCCCACTGTCCTCAGATTCTTCATTCTTCTTCCTTTCTCCCTTCTTTTTGGTTTTTCCTGGTTCAGCTCTCTCTAAAAACTCTTTCTACCTCTATATGTAGCTTTCCTTGGCGGTGACCGCTCTCTCCACCAACGATCCCACCGCTTCCAATCGTAGTGACACCTTTTCCCTCTATGAACGTGATTCATAATTCTTTACAGGTGTTTATCTTATATTTAGGTTTTTTTTGTTTAATTTAAATGCCTTAGGTTCATATTAAATACTTTATTTTGATTTACTTTATCATTTTAATAATTTATTAATATTTTAGGATATATAATTATATAACCATATATAAGAATTAACTTAATTTTTACATCTATTTCTTTATAACCCTTTTAAATTTATACTTTTTTAAAATTTATATCATTGGTATTTGCTCATTAATTATGATGCATTAAGCAATATGCATGTTAATGGGTGAAGGTAACTTCTATTTGAAGGTGTGTCATGATATTCAACATTTATAATTAATTTTAGAATATAAAAACTAGTGCAGTGCATGCGATACATGCATATGTAGCTATCATATGCATGCATCGTATGCATGCTAATATTTTTGTGCTCTCTATATTAAAAATGGGTCATTACATTTCTCCTGCACTAGCTCTGATACCATGTGAAAATTCCTACACTAGAATTCCTACTACAACAAACTGATGTTACTTCTCCTACTTGATTAAATCATACAAGTATTTACTGTCTTATACGGTAAATTTCGAAGTAGATACATCTGCAGCCTTCACTTAATTAATATATTTGCGGAAACAAAGTACTGAGCAAGAAAGAACAATGCAACACATAGGACAATTGGACAAACAGTCCCTGGAAAAACCCAATGCGGGAAAACCGGTGCAACAACTCCGAGGGTTTATTATTATGCAGGAGAAAATTCTGAGTACAAATCTAGGATGCTCAACTAGCAATCCTTTACAGAGAAAATATTGGACAAAAGACTGGTGAAATGATCTCACCCTGTCACTCGAGAATCAATGAGTGATCCTTCAGCTTTGGAGGCTCTGCGTCACCCTATGCGTGGCTTCTGCGTAGAACTGTGTCACTATGGGCAACTTCTGCGTCACCCCTCCTGGGTATTACGCTGTCTCTCTACTTCGAATCCTTTGCTGGTTGAGAAATCGACTTTCCTGCCTCCCAGACTCACACACTAGCTTCTGACAACTGAACTTCGAATTCCCTCAGCAGAAACTCTACTTCCCCTCATTGTCTACATTGCCTCTGTGTTAGCACTGTGTGGGCTAGCATCAGCTTTCCTCTGGACATCTTTTTGTCCTCTCTCTACTTTGTACTCTCCGGAAATTCCTTCTCCTGGATTCTCAGTGCCCCTCTTTTACAAGATCTCCTCAATTGATTTTCCTCCTGAGAACTTCTCACCTCACAAAATCGATTTTCTCAATCTCTCTGTGTGTTTTCCAAATGACCCTCAAAGTCCCTTCTTATATCTTCTTGTTGCGCAATCAATGACCTAGATTAAAACATAATCAAAGGCTCAGATCGATTTGACTTGATCCATGGCCTTTTCTAAAACATTCACCCCTGATTAGATTAATATCCATTAATACTTTAGTTTTCCTAAGTTTCGACTTAGGAACTCCACTAAAAATATTAATTATTTTAATAAAATAACTTATGTGTGGAATTTCCCAAAATGCTTTCTGGGTTCTTTGGAATACCTGTGCTCAAGCCTCCTTGCAAATTTGAGGCTTAGAGCACATCCGATGCTACCCCAAATCAACAGTGGACCCAAGGAGGACTCGTCTTCTTGCTCATTACCTAGATTCTTAATGTCTCGATGATTCTTGATGAGGGCTTCCTCTTGGATGCTTAATGCAGGTTGTACATGAAAATGTCTAAGAGAGCCATCAACGAACTCTTCAATGGATGAGATGCTCCTAGGTTCATGATCATGCAACCATGAGTTATGACCACTGAGAGATCCCATGATAATAACATAAGGACATCCTGGTGGACAACCTTCTATCTTGAAGTGTGTGCATTAAATCTTTCTATGTGGTTAATTGCGGAGAGTGGATCACCATCAAACACGAGCATCCCATGTAGCATTATTCTTGCAACATGATTAGGATGTCCAGGGATACTAGCAATGCCCAAAGCGGGAAATTTACGAAAGAATGACAACCTATCTGAGGTTTACATGAAACATATGTAGGAGACCAGGGTGAAATTCGATATGCTTAGAAAAATGCTTTCTTCACCCTACATGCATCGACTTTAAAGTTCAATGAAGAACTAGGGCTTCGTTCTTCCAATGGAGTCGTCAATAATGATATGTCGATAATGTCGTACGGGGCACAAAACACACCTCGTGTCCCCAACAATGATGCAAAAAATGTTACCACTCAAACTAGCAGGGAACCTAAAAGGGGTTCCTAAGAAGAAAACTGCTAGGTTAAGGGCAACGGTGGAGGCTTGGCCCACTGTCACCATAGCTAAGTCTCCCTGCTCTTTACGGACTTTCACTGATGGGAGGAGTCCGAGTAGTGTAGGGATCACTTGTAAAATATATGTCAATGGATAGGTGGAAAGTGACCCTGGAAACCCTTTCCCAAAGATGGAGTGAAGAATGGAACTTGCTTGCTCTTTAAGCAAGGGACTTGGTCCTCCAGGGGCAAGGGGTGAGGATTGGAGGGTTGAGGGAGAAGGAATAGGCTTATAGACGAGGTTCTCAATCCCTATAATCCTTGGGAAACTTGGATTCCCAAATGGTCCTTGACAAGTAATCTTTATTGAGAAGTGGGACCACATGGGGCCAAGTGGACTTAGTCCAGGTTTGGGGATGGAATGTAGCAACCAATGGTGTTCCTATCCTGGGCGAGTTGAAAGGAAAGGATCAAACAAGAATATTTACTTCAAAAGGTTGAATTGATCCCGTTGAGGTCTAGCCTTGGCAAATTTGATCATAGAGCTAAGGCTTGGGATTCCCAAAGATTCCACCATTATAATTGCCTCAAATTTGGAGGAGAGGGAGGGGTCCCACTAGCGCAGTAGCCTGTAGGAGATCAAAATTTTTCCTTGGGTCAATCCCTGGGAAATTGATGCCCTAGGTGACTTAATGGGGCTAGACCTAGGGAAAACGGGGAAAATGGTAAAATTAGGGTTAAAATAATCACCCTTTTTGAGGGATCAGTGCCTAATTCACTTGGGGATATGGAGTCAAGGATGATGATGAGTAAGAACTTGGTTTCTAGATCAAGGAGGCCCGGAAAGTCAGCTTCATCCAATGTTGAGAGAAAGAAAAGAAAAGTGACCTTCAAGCATCTATACTTCAAATCGAATGATGCAAGCTTATCGAGACAAATAATCTCTAGGACATTTCGTTCATACAACATTGGCCCATACATTAAATTAGCTAAAACATGCTTAATTCCACATTTCAATTATGCAACAACTAGCCCTAATTTTAGCAGTATGTAGCAACAAGAATAACAACGCCAAATTTTACTTACAATGTTATAGAATATATCCAACCAGCATTTTGTTTGCCAGAAAAAGTTCCAAGACAAGAAAAATAACCCAAATCCATATGTCAAAATTCATCCATCCCCAATAAATATCCTCCAAGGAAAAAGTGCAAAGTTATTTATGATTAGAGAGATCCCAAGTCAAGTGATGATACAAATGAATGTATCTAACATCAATATATAGCCCCTAAGGAGTCTGAATTAGCATATGGCCCTACATTAGCCCCTAATGATAAATAATGTGCAAATAAAAACCCTATTGCTGACAAGCCCACAAAACTAGCTCACAAGTGTAAAAATAAGCCTCACAAGGGGCCAAATAATAATATTTACATGTCGTAAGGCCCTCCAAAGGCTCAATTTTATCTTGAAGTGCCATATTGAGGAATAAATTCCTCGGAATATGATGGACAAGGGGATGACCCCTTGTTCTCCAAGTAGTAGACATGTGGTGCTCCCAGTTGGTCTGAGGGCACATAAATGACCCCATGGGTCTGCATATGAATCAGAGATGCCTGTAGATCCTTTGCAAGGGTCCAAGTGGTGGAACGAATGCTGCCATGACATCAGTTAAGAGTGTGGGGCTCCTATGGGGGCTTGCTGGGCATAATGTACCAAGCATATCACCATCATCCCAAAAGTGGATTGCTAGTAGTCTTTGTGCATCCATGAAGATCCAGGGAGTGTTGTCTGCTGCTGTGGAGGCCCATGACTCTCTATGCAGACCTTGCATGTGCCAATGCAGGCCTTTGGGGCTTAGGATCCCATATAGGGAGACCAAACCCAAATGAAAACCACCTGTAATCCTGCATAAGATCCAGTGCGTCCCCTAGGCTTCTAGTACAACTAGTCATTGAAATAATTGAGTAAAAGAGCTTACAAATCATGGATAACAAAGTGGGCACTTCATAATGACATGCCCTTCTGTAGTGGGTTGTGGCATGTGCTAGTGTCTCCAAGCTCCAAAGGGGGTTAGCCAAGTACCTTATTAGTTGGTTTCAACCCTTAAAGGGGATAGTTTGTCCAAGGGACATCCCTCTAATGGGGTTGGCAAGTGACAAATAAGTGGAATGGAATAGGGAATGAGAGGGGAAATCCTGGGCCATGTAGTGGGGCATAGGGGTACTAGATAAGGGGAAGCCCAAACCTGGGTATTTAATGTGTAGGAGGGAGCAATCGTGGTACATGTGGTGCCTCGACCTTGATTTTTCCACCCTTCTTTATATGCTTTTTGCCTTTTATGAATTTTCTTTAATTAACTACTCGGGGTTAAAAGGATAAGAGCATGACGTGTAAAATGTAACAATGATTACCCCCTTTTAGGTAGGCAGTTCATAGCCCTCAAGGGGTTGGGACAATCATGTGTTCCTGAATGATAAAGGAGGCTCATCTAGGGCCTATGGAACTAGGGTGATGACCTTGAATTGGGTTAGAGCTCATGTATTGGCTTTTGCCCATGAGCTAATTATTTTGTCCTGACCACTTTTTGCATTTTGTGGTACAATTTCCTGTTAAATGTGGCTACTTATGCTTTTTTCTTTTTCTTTTAGCTGCTTCAACCATTGGGGCATCATTCCAGGCCTGACCCAAGGTGGGGGCAAGGGGGGTAGGGAGGCTGGCCCTATGTGGACCCATAATGGAAATGTGGACCCAGGGGGGAGAAATGATGAATGGGGGTATAGTGAGTGGAAAGGGAGTAATATATGTGGATAAAGGAGCGGGACCACGATCCCAAAGTCAGGGTTTCCCAAGTAGTACCACCCTAGAACCAAATGGTCAATAAAGGAGATCCCACGGTATTAAGATCCAAGGGTAACATCCAAAAGAGATCAAGGGGACGAGCACAAACTAAGACCGCTCTTTCCACCAAATCCCTCCATCAATCCATACCTAGAAGTATCCATGATAAGTAAACCCAATACTCAATTACCAAATGATAAGACATACCTTTAGATTCGGGAGGCCCATCTTCAAACATACGATTAATATAGGTGGGTGAGGGATCACATTGTTGGCTCAGGTGGTAGAGAAATGGCACAACAAGCTAGTAGGAGGTTGCAAGGGGCTGCTGGCTACTGGTTGAGGCTTATCATGGAGAAAAAATTCTCCTGGGGATATCACCCACGAAGTGGTGAGTAACACGCTGCATATGAATTCTATTAGCTTGAGGACCATGTGCATCTGATGAAGAAGAGGATGTGAAATAACTTTTGATATCACCCTTCTTGTTCATTTTACCCTTACCCTTTTCTTGAATAGACTCCAAAAAGGAAGGAACATAGTGAAAGGGGTTGGATGCATCAATGCAAGGGATAGATGAAGAGCCCTCATAATCAAAATTGGGGTTGGCAGCCATCATTTGGTGTATACTTCTCTTCCTCTCAATTTCAGCCTCTATTTCTTTTTGCCTAACTTTTTCTTGCTCGAACTTCTCAAAGTTATCTAGCAACTCCTTCCTAATCTCCCCAATTTGTGCTAATGGTGCTTCACATGGAGTAATTTGGCCTCTAACATCAGCCAAGTGTTGTTTCAGCCTATGAATGCCCCCTCCACCCCCCTTAATTTTTCTATGACAAAATTTGCAATGCATTTGTGTTAAGTTTAGGTATGTTCTTTGCTTAGAGAAATTTATTTCAATTTTCATAGTTAGCTCAATATCTTTTCCAGATTAGCAATCACATCAGCATTAAAGTAAGCTGCAGATAGAACATTCACACCATAACTTAATTAATTTTGATTAATTAGTCATATTTCCTAAGTTTAGACTTAGGAAATATTAAAAAGCTGACTGATAATCTAATTAAGTCATTTTGATGTGGAATTTCTAGAAACGATTTCTGGGTTTTGGATATCTCATATATTCTAGCCACTCCACAAAATTTCGTGGCTAGAACACATCCGATGCTACAAAAATTAACACTCCCTCTTAGCGAGGAATGTCTTCTAGTGCTGCTGCCCCCTGTAGCAACACCCTTTCTCTACATCATCTCTTGTCACACTGCTGATGTCTTGCTACTGCTACCCACCAACCATTGCACAACTCTGATATGTGCTGCATCTGTGCTGCTGCTAACTCTGTTGAACTGCTGCCAACACTGTATCTGCACTGCAATTCCCTCTCCATATGCTGTTGCTGCATCTGCAACATTTGCAACTGAGAAGCATCTTAAATATTGAATCAACTGCGATCAGTATGATACATTTGTCACTCGAGTCTCTGGTTGCTGCTAGTATCTGCACTGTCACTGAAGCATCTGCGCTGCTGCTGACTCTGCACTGTTGCCAACTCTGCACTATGTTCCCCAAAATCTGACTGCAACTAGACTCTGCATCTGTCACTTTGGCATCTAACTGCATCTATTGTTACTGATCCATCCTGCTACTGAAATACTGTGGGCCCCCTGTAATAAGGTATTGATTCAAGAGGTGGACCTCCTCAAGAATCCTGCCCATCTGTAGCACACTGGGGCTACAACACCAAGTGACCCCACTTGACTCCTGGGGTTATATCGACAAACATGGTGAAGTCTTCCTCCACCCTGGAGGACAACCTATCGATCTCTGTTGATGCTGCTTGTTGGTCCTGCTTTTCCTCCTTGCCCTTCTTCCTGAGAGGACATTGGGTGCTGTAGTGACCAAGCTCATCACATCTGAAACATTTGACCTTTGACAAGTCTGTATTCTTCTTTCGCTGCTCCCCCTGTCCTTCACTGGGACCCTTCGATGCGAGGGCCACATTCTCCTCCTCCTTCACTTGCTTTGATCTGTTGCTGCTGCCACTGATGGAGCTCTTCACTAAGTCTCGCCTCAACTCCTCTTGCTGCAAATCAGTCCACATGCTGTCCCACCTTGGCAAGGTTTCTTTGTCGAAGATGCTTTGGACGAATACTTGCCACTCATCAGAGACTCTATTGAGTGCCAATTGTACTAGCTCTGTGGCTTGAGGCGCTGCCCCAACAACTGACAATTGATCCTAGATCTCTTGAATTTTGGTGAGGAAGGGGTTTATGCATTCCCCTTTCTGCATCCTGGTGCATCTCAGCTTCTCCTCTAAGTACATCTTCCGCTGCCCGGAAGTGCCCTGGTACAACGTGGAAAGTGTATCCCACATCTCTTTGGCCATTCCCTGGCTCGCTATGTGTGATACAATGTGATCTCAAAATCAACCTCTTTTCCCTCACCATCTCCTTTTTGTACTCCTTCAACTAGTCTGCATCCGTGGGGATAGCTACCACTGCATTATGAATGGCTTCAGGCCATATTCATCCAAAAAGAAGGACATCCTTGCCTTCAAGATGACATAGTTGGAAGCACTGTCCAACCTGTCCTGATCTCGTAGTTCGGCAGTGGCCATCTCAAATAATGTCGAAAATCTCCTCTTCCCTTCTGCTCAACTGCTGCTAGGCTATTCGTACTCCCTTCTGGAGTGAGAAAAACTGCTCACAACGACTGTTGATCTGCAAGGGAATTCAAACTTCTTGAGACTAGAAGTTCCCTGAGGAAAATTTTCCCTTAATGTTTGCTCTTCTTCTTCCCAACACTAGTTCTGTTGCTGCCAAACTGCTTCGTCCAACTAGAGTTTTTCTTTGCGAAAAGTACTGGTTGCTCCCTCAGCCTTTGGAAACCCTCGATCTGGAGAGATCGAATTTTTCTGCCCCTCTCTCAGAAAAATCGATTCTCCTCAAGAGTTCAACCTCTTGGCCAAGGTGACTGCATTGCCTTTGGGGTTTAGATTTGCTGCCCCTCAATAAACATTGAAACTTCCTCTTACTTTGCTACTGAGCTCTCCAGCTGATCATCTGTGCTCTGATACCATGTGAAAAATCGGAAACCCGATTCCTATTGCAACAACTAGAAATAATTCTCCTAATTGTTAAGTTAATTCTTAACAATTTATTTACTGTGTGCTACAACAAATACTGAATCAATCGCACTGCAACCTACACTAATAAACTGCGAAAGAAATACTAGCAGACACATAAAATGACACAATTAGTTTTGGACCGATGTCCTCGGGAAAACCTAACTCGGGAAAACAATGCAACAACTGAGGATTTTATTATTATGCAACAATGAAATAATCTGAGTACAATTAGATGTTGAAACTGGCAATCCTACAGACAAATACTGGAAAGAAAATCTAGTGAGGAGAAATTCCTCACTCCGTAGGCAAATCCCGACATTGACCTTAGCTCAAATTGAGCCGCCCAAATTGTCTCTGCGCAGTCACTATGTCACCCTAGCGCAGTCGTTGTTGCTCTCAGCTTGGAACAAATTCTCCTCAATCTGTCTAACCAACTGCTGTATGGAAAAATGTCTCTCCTGGCCTTTGGAACCTATGCCCAACTTCTGGCATTGAAATTCTGCTTCTCCCCAGCAATTTGACTTTGCCTCTAGAGGCTACTGCACTGCTCTGGGTCAACCTCACTGTGGCTTCACTGCCTCTATGCAAATGCACTCACTGGATCAAGAAATCTTCCTCCGACTTCACTACCCCTTCCCTTCTCTCGCTGCTTCAATTTCTCTGGCTCTCTCTCCAACAACTGAATCCTGTTACTCAGGAAATCGATCTGCTCATGAAATTGAACTGCACAAATGATTTCTCCAAGCCCCATCAACTTCTTATTATAATTCTCTGTTAAGACTTCAACGACCAAGATTATATCTTAATCGATGGCTAGGATTAACTTGAAGTCGATCCGTGTGAATTTCTAGAACATTCACACCATAACTTAATTAATTATGATTAATTAGTCATATTCCCTAAGTTTAGACTTAGGAAATATTTAAAAAACTAAAAACTGACTAGTAATCTAATTAAGTCATTTCTAGGTGGAATTTCTAGAAACGATTCCTGGGTTGTGGAGATCTCATGTATCCTAGCCTCTCCACAAAATTTCATGGGTAGAACACATACGATGCTACAAAAGTTAACATACACTCAACTCTCATACTTCAATGGATTTCCTTTATCTTTTGTGCTCTTGGACGAACATCAATAGTTATAACTTATAACCATAGTTACAAGGCTCATTAGAACTAATTAAAACTTGGTTTGGTGAAAATCTGACCAAGTTTATTATTTTCCCTGAAAGTTGCTAATAATCCTCCCATGTTGACACATTTTTTGAGTATTCACCATTTACTAAAAAGGATTGTGAGTTATTTTAGGTTAGTGCCAAGTTAATCTAGACTCCATACTGAGTTATTGCGGAATTTATGTTATCTATTTAATATGTGCTGTTATTGCATTTTTAGTTATGTTGACTTGTAGCTGCATTGGCTCTCCATTTTCTTTTTGCTAAGTCATTGCGAAGTCCAAGTTGTGTGACTTTGATTATGGCCTCAATGGTCAGAGTCTGAGTTGTTCAAGCAATCTTTTCACAAACCTGTCAATTGACTTCTATCTAATGACTTCATATCGACCTCATTTTTACAATATGAGTTACATCCTAAGATTACCTGAAGTTAAAACTTCCAGATTTAACAATAATGTGAATATTTGTCATGTATCTAAGTAGTTACATTTGATGCTACTGAGGTGACACGTTCTACTACCAATCTCTTTTCATGTGCTATGAATTAAGATTATTCATAAGATATTAAAATAAGCTATATATTTAATTTTCAGGGAGTACTTCCTTGTGACAAGAGGAGAAGTATCAGTGAATATCGAACAATTTTCCCTGCCATTGATTTTTCTCTGGTGCGTTACATAATCCTTCGTGTTATATTTGTGTTTTTGGTACCAGACCTTTATTTGTATTGATAGTCTTGCATTTATAGAACACTTTTGCTGTTTCCGGGTCATTGAAATAACTTTGGTTTCTATTTATAAATTAGTGGCAGAGAATAGAAAACATAGTAGATTATAGTTATCTACATAGTGGTGTTGTACTTCTCATTTTTATTTGGGTCTTCAAATATGAGACTCGTGTTTTTTTTTGAACTTCTATTGTAGACAGAAACAGACGAAGACACTTCATGGCAGCCAGATGTTAGAGAAAAGGAAGAGGAAATTGCAGCTCGTGGAAGAGCCTTTTTTAACTGGTTTGTACTTTTGACAACATTAAAGACATTGACTTGTGTAATGAAGAAAATACATGATGGATGAATGGTCTATATGTGTCTAATGTAATAAATCAGGCCATTATTTCACTTAGCATCAAATGATCAAACTGGTGTTTAAAACAAAGCAATATCACTAGAAGTTGCACTCTAGAAACATGAGCTAGGATGTGCAGAAAGTGCAAAAGATAGTACCAAAAAACAAGTCTTGTTAGTTTAACATTGTGAATAGTTACTCGGATGAACTAGAAAGTGCAGATGTATTCTGTGAAGAAAAATACCATTACATCCTATTGGTTGAAATGAATTACAATATGTGACAAATATAGATGTAGGGTGCTACCACTAAAACTCTTTCTTGCAATGAAACGTCCTATCCTTGATGAAATATAGTTGTTTTTGCTGGAAGGAAAGCTTCATGTTCTAAGAGCGAAGCATATAATGGGGCCATTTCCATGATAGACCTAGTGTTTCTCTCAGCCACATGATTCTGTTGAGTATAAGGAATGGTCTACTACCAAGAGATGCCATGAGAGCAAAGACATTGACAGAAGGCACTGTTATTGCTCAAACTAGTAGGGGTCCTAAGAGGGGGGTCCTATAGGGCAACTACTAGGTCAAGGGCAATAATGGAGCGATAGCCCACTGTGACCTCAGTTAAGGCTCCTTGCTTTTTACGGACTTTCATCGATGGGAGGAGACCTGGTATAATGAGGACCATGAAGATGAATGTATCAATGATAGGGTGAAAGGTGATTCTAGAAGCCTATTCACAAGAGAGCCTCAAATGTATGGCTTACATGCTTGGAAAGCAAGATGAAAAGCTCTCTAAGAAGGGCTTAGGGGAATTCCAAGGGCTAGGGTTTGAGTATATGACTTGCCAAGGAGATTCCTAGTCCCTAAAATCCTCATGGAAACTTGGATTCCAAGTGGTATTTGTGCACTGATCTTTAAAATGTTGTGGGGGGCCAAGTGGACCCAGAATTAGGTCAAGGGGATGGAATTGGTCAACCAAGGGTGTGCTTGACCTAATTGAGGGGTAGAAAGGGATTAAAGGAGAAATTTTCTTTGAATTTGGTGCAATAATCCCAATGAGGTCACTAGCCAAGGGAAACCTAGGGCAAGAAACGGTCTTCGAGCTAGGGCTTGCAATATCTTGAGATCCCACCATTGGATTTGCTTCAAATTTGGAGGGCGTCTAGAGCAAATTCCAACACACTTGTGGACAAAAAATCAAAGTGTTTGGATGACTAGCCTATGAGATAATTGATTCCCTAGGCCATCTATTTAGGTTAGACCTAGAAAGAAAGAGAAAAAGGTGAGAAAAAATATGATTTATGGTGATCACCTATGTAAAACCAATGCCTATTCCTTTGGGAGAACTGGAGTCAAGAAGATTCCAATGATTAGGATGGTTTCATTCAGTCAAGGAGGCCTCTAAAACAATTTCACATGACAATTAGGGCATGATAAAAACTGCTTCAAGGTCTTTATACTTCAATGTGCAATGTGTGATGACTTATGAAGATAAATTTCAATAAAATATCTCTAGGAACATTCACTTATTCAAACATGGGCCATAACATGATACAACGCTAATAAAAGACAAATTTATACCCTTTCAGCAAAGAAAAGAAACAAAATTTCAGCTTAGTATAGATAAAATCCCAGCATCATTTATGTGAAAAAGAATGAGAAAATAGCATTAAAAGAGCACTTACATGTGAGAACAAGTATATCCAATCATCATCATATGCCAATATAGAACCTCCAAGACAAAAATGAAGATATCCAAACATCAAAATTCATCCATCCATCCAATTTCGTCCTCCAAAGAGAATAGCGAAAATCTCACAAGAGAATATGCTAAATCCAAGTGATGATGAGAGAATGAATCAACTCATCATCTATTTATACAATGTCTAATGAATTCAATTTAGTTTATTTTGGCCTAATTTAGCCCCTAGAATAAAATAATGTGCAAAATAACAAATAATTTTGGTGACAAGCCCACCAAACTAGCTCAATAACAAGGGAGTAAGCCTCTCAAGAAGGTCGAATGGTCAATAGTGTCGTTGGGCCTTAGAGGAGGCCTAATGAAGTCCATAGGTGCCATAATGTAAAATAGGACTCCAAAAATAGTGGACAACTCCTTGTTCTCCAAATAATAAACCTGTGGTGCTCCCAAATGGATGTGGGGGCACACAAATGTCCTCATGGGTCTCCAAACAGATCGAAGATGCCTGTAGACCATCTGCAAGGGCTAGGATGATGATATCAGTCATGCCACATCATCATATAGATCCTGGACCATCTGCCAAGTATATAGTGCAATTGTGGAGCTGGCTAGGCATGGTGGACCAGGTGCATCTTCCTTGTCTAATAGGCAAACCACGAGCAATCTTTGAATGACTCTGGGGATCCATGGAATGTTGTCTGTTGTTGTGGAGGCCCATGGCTCTCTACACACACCCTACATGTGCCATTGTAGCCCTCGGGAGGGTTAGGACGCCGTATAGGGAGACCAAACCAAAAATGGAGACCATATGTAATCCTACATAAGATCCAATGCATCCCCTTGCCCTCCAGTACACCAATTCATTAAAGAAATCAAGTAAAAGAGTTTACAAACCATGGAAAACAGGTGGGCACTTCACAATGGCATGCCCTTCCATAGTGGGCTTTGGCATGTGCAAATGTCTCCAAGCTCAAAGGGGGGTTAACCAAGCACCCTATTAGGTGGCTTCTGCTTCTAAAGGAGGTGGTATGTCCATGTTACATCCTTCAAATGGTGGTGGCATGTCATAAAGTGATGGAACAAAGCAGGGGATGAAGGGGAAAACCTGGGTCACATGCCATGGTACAAGGGTAGCTAATGAAAGGGAAGTCCATACTTGGGTAAATGATGTGTAGAAGGGAACAATTGTGGTACACGAGTTACCCCGACCTTGATTTTTCCACCCTTTTTCATATGCTTTTTTCTTTTATGATTTTTCTTTGGTCAACTGCTCCAGGCTCAAGGGAATGAGAGCATGATGTGTAAAGTATAGCAGTGGATACCCCTTTTAAGGTGGGGAAGTTCATCGCCCACTAGGGGTTTGGGACAATCATGGGTTCCTGAATGATAGAGGAGGCCCATCTAGTGCCTATAGGAACCAGGGTGATGGCCATGGAAGGGGGTAGAGCTCATGTATTGGCTTTTGCCCACGTGCTAAATGTTTTTGTCTCAACCATCTTTTGCATTTTGTGGTACAATTTCCTGTTGAATGTGGCTAATTATGCTTTTCTTTTCTTTTTTGTTGCATTAACCTTTAGGCGTCGTTCCAAGCTCGACCCAAGGTGTGGGAAAAAGGGACGGGGTGTCTGACCCTTTGTCGACCTAGTGGATGAATGTGGACCTAGGTTGGAGGAGTGATGAATGGGATTATAATGAGCAGAAGCAGGGGTGATATATGTGGATTGGGGAGTCGGACCACACAACCAAAATCGAGGTTTCCCATGTAGTACCATCCCTAAAGCCCCTAGGTTAGTAAAAGAGATCCCACGGGACTAGGGTCCAATTTTAACATCCAAAAGAGACCTAGGAGACAAGAGCACAAACCTACTCCACTCTTTCCGCCAAATCCCCCCATTAATCCATGGCCAAGAGTTTCCATGATAAATAAACTAAAATACACAATCACCAAATGACAAGGCATACCTTTAGGTTTGGGAGGCCCACGTTCAAACATACGATCATGACATATGGGTGAAGGACCACATGGCTGGCTCAAGTGTTGGAGAAATGTCACAATGAATTAGATGGTGGCTGCTGGTTGAGGACCATCATGGAGAAAAATTTTCTTCTAGGTATACCACCCACAAAATGGTGGGTAATAGGGACTACAAATGTAATCTCCTTTTCCATTAGACTAGAGGCACATGATCTTCCGCTTACATTGCACTTTGACAAGGCTTTTGAACCCTTGGAATTTGGAAAACATTTCATCCCTTGGATTTAATGGTGTGTATCAATAGAAACAAAGAAAATTATCAATAAAGGTGAGGAAATATTTGGCTCTCCCAAGAGAAGAGTTGGCCATAGCTTACTATCATCATTTGCATTGAACACTATTGCAACTAAGTTGCAGGAAACGCAAGTACAGAGGGCGTTTCTGCCCGGAAACGAAACGGAAACGCGTTTCGGCGTACCGTACGGCCTGGAAACGCGTTTCCGGCCGTACGGGCACGTTTCCCGAAATGGAAACGTGCCCGTACGGCCGGAAACGCGTTTCCAGGCCGTACGGGCCCCGTTTCCCCAAAAAAATGACTTGTTTTTTAAATTTTTAGGCTAAAGTAATTTAGGCTAAATGTTTTGAAACATCTCTTCCTACCCTAAAGCACTTAAGTGAAAGTGAAATCACTGGTACTTTCCTACCCTATTTGGTTTAGAAAGGATTAACTTGTCACAAACAACATTTGAATATGAGAAAGATATCTTCTCTTCTTAACTAACCAAACTAAACCCAGCTGAGAATTAAATATCTAAGCCAGACCCAACTAACAAGATCAAAGTGAATTGGTAAGTTCATGTAAAGAAATGAAAGAGTAGACATTATTACACAACAAAAATTGTGTTGAGTACTCTATTAAAGAAATGTAATAATTCACATATAAATGCATGAATATTGTCATAGATACATTATATTCAATTGAAAGAATATTACAACCACACCAAACTAGAAACAAACTAGTCACCAAATACAACAGTGGTCCTTCTAAAGAATGGGATGTGGATGCAGAAAATCCTGATTTGGATCTCTCTCTTGCTGCCCTGAATATTGAGGACGATTCTGAAGTGGAATTGGTGCATCATCTTCTTCAGCACCACCATCCACTGTTGAGCATTCTGCTGCTTCTATTTTTGATGAGGATTGTTATGATGAGGATTAGTCTTTTGTGACTTGTCTCTCTAGTTCTTGCAGCCTTATAGTCTTTATTGTACTTGCAGCCTCATATACTAATATAAATAAAGGCTGATTTTGGATTTTCCAGTTCCTATATTTTTATTTTCATTATGTGATGACTCATGAGTAAATATGATGTAAATTTAATCTTAATGTTAAAATGTTTAAGTAAATGTATCATTAATGCTTTATGATTGCAACATATATATATTAATAATTTTAAATGTTTTAATATAATATATATATATATATATATATATATATATATAATATATATTCGCATTTCCCCGTTTCCAAAATTTGGGGAGGTCGCGTTTCGTTTCGCTTCCCCGTTTCATTTTGCTTCCGCGTTTCCCCGTTTCGTGCAACTTAGCCTGTCACGCAGAATCCAGAACTGTCGGAATAGTTGAGAGAGCTGACTCAGAGACAGCGCAGTAGCCAGGAGAGCTGACGCAGTAAAACTGCCTGTCACGCAAAACTCAGAGCTGTAGGAACAGTCGAAACCATCGGGAACTGCCGAAACTGCCGGAATAACCGGGAGAGCTGACGCAGAGGGCAGGGAAGGTGACGCAGAGCCAACGCTGAAATAGTCGAGGTTAGCCAGTCTTGTACCGGATCAGCCGGAATTCTACCGGGTGAAATAAGGTAAAACTCACTCAGATTTTCTGCCAATATTTGCTCTGTAAAGGATTGCTAGATGAGCATCCTAGATCTGTATTCAGATATTTCTCCTACATAATAATAAAACCCTCAGAGTTGTTGCACCGGTTTTCCAATGTTGGTTTTTCCAGGGACTATTGTGTCCAAAAATAAGTGTCCTATGTATCTTGTTCTTTGCTCTATTTTTTGTTTCATGAGATCAACTATTTAATTAGTGTAGGCTGCAGAAGTAATTTGCTTCAGTATTCAGAAGAATAACTTGATGAATGTAATTTAAAAATCAAGTAGGTGAAGTAGATTCAGATTTGCTGCAGTATGGGTTCCTTGAGGATTGGGAATTTTCACACGCATCTGTAGCTCTATGGTTCGAAATTTGAAGTCTGGACTGTGGCCTATACAATAGTGACTTGGAGATGTGAACTTGGAGAGCCATGATTTTGATATACATAACAACAAGACAGTGATCGATATAACAGTGACTTGGATCTATAGACTTGAACGTAAGTAACAGTGATACAGTGACTGATGTAACAGTGCCACAGTGATGGCAGTAAGTCAATGATTTATATGACATTGAAATAGTGATCTTGTTGCTAGTGAGACAATAATCTTGTTGAAAGTGAAACAGTGACTTTGATGATAGTGACCTTGTTTGCATAACAGTGATGTTGATGAATGATAGTGACAGTGATCTTAGATATGACAGTGACCTTGACATGATATTGACCTTGATATGACAGTGACAATTGCAATCTAGATGACACTAATAACAGTATGTCTACAGTACGCTTGTGACAGTGATATGGAGACTTGTGTAAACTTATCCCCTGCTGGTTTGGCCCTAGGTGGCCTAATGTGACTGATGATGATGTCTCATGATTATTGTACTTCGTATCTCAGGTGAACTTTGATGAATATCTAAGAGAAGAAGAATCTGGTTGGGTTTTCCCACTTGTGGGGTTTTGCCCTGGCCTCTGACCTAAATCTTGGTGTCTCTATTGTGTATGTTTTTCTTCTATTGTTCCTTATTGTTCCGTTGCATTTGTTATTGTTCTCTCTGCATAATTGCTAATGCTGATATGATATGATATTATGGGGTGAATGTAATGAAAAATGTTGAAAAGTCTAAGAGAACAATCTAGCCCTTAAAAATAGCAATGTTAACTGTCCTCAAATTTTAAAGATGAAATTTGACCTCAAATTCTACGTCAACGCTTTCAAATTATCTCTTCGAAAATTCTGCTCCAAGGTGTGCAAACCCTCTTCTGCCCTCAACCTGTGTTATGCATCTTAACAACGCTTGAACTTCCTCACCATGTCTTCTAGATGACTCTCTGACTCAAATACCATATCAGAAATTGCATACACAATTGCAAAAAATCAAATTATAAGATTGAGAGAGAACCATCCCACCTAACAACTTCACTAAATACTAATCTAATTTAAGCCATAATAAACTGACTTTATTACAAAATGTATCTTCTAGCTTAAAACTCCTGAAGTAATAACTAATAAGTATGACCATTATTAAACATCTGGTTGAAATGATATCACTTGCTCTAGTAAGTAACTTGGTAACCACTTTGTTAAAACTTAAAAGTACCCCCCATGGGTTATTGGTTTCCAGATAATTATTTTGATGTAAACATACTTGCAGAAGTATTAATCATTCTCATTTTATATTGGTGGACAGTAACATTCCTTGGATAGAAAGCCTACAAATTGCAAAAATATGGAATTGGAACATAGTTCAGGTTGCACTCTTGCATATTCCAATTCAGAAGAGGTGTCTACTCATCTTTAATTGCCAAGCGATAACAGTTGTACTAAATTGTACCACTGAGCATGTCCAAGGACTCGGTAGTCCTAGCCTCTACAATAATTGCTGTCCCCCCTATCACTATCCCTCGCAAGGCTTAGACTTATAGCTTCATATTTGTGACTCTAATAACAGAAAGCAGATATTTAATGATATGCTTGAGCTACACTCTATAGGTAACAGGTTATGGAGTTCTAGCTTACATGTTCAGGTTCATAATTTGTAATCACAATCTCAAGCACATTGCCATCTTCTACCTCTTTTTTCCCTTCTATTCATCCTATCAAAGAATGAGCATTTCCTACCCTACTGGCTTTAAGTGTCCAAGATGATCCACAATGTCACTATGTAAAATTTATCCCCTTGCCAAAAAGAACAAGAACTGGCTACATGTTAACCCTCTTCTTGCATTAATAAAGTAGAATTGTGCAATCATCAGACATGCTCCTAAGAGAAGGAATCTAAACCTAAGTTACCAGAAACGCTGCCCCCAACTCCCAGAAACGTCGTTCGGCATTTCAGATACGGAAACGCGTACGAAACAGCTTGGAAACAGCATGGAAACGTTTCTGCCACATTTCACTTTTTCGGAAACAGTCAGCCTAAGATCGGAAACGTTTCAAAGGAGTTTCAAGAAAATTTAATTTCATTTCCAAAAAATTTGGATACGTTTCCAAGTTTCTAGGTTTCCAATGTTCTAGGCACTTTATTTGCAAGAATATATTCCAGGCTTGTTTGTCCAGAGCATGTAAATGCAGCTAAATTCTTTGCAGACCTTATATCCACTGACTACAGCTCATCTTAAAGTGAACATTTATCTTCAAAAAGGATTAATGACATGATAAGAGGCATTTTCCAACAAGTTTTCAACAATGCCAGATCTAAAGGATGGAAACCTGGTATTTGGAATGGAAACTCATAAGGTATCTATGAAATCAAGAAGGAAAGTTACCCACAAAGTTGGCTGGTGGAAGCAGTTTCTTTGCATTAGGTTAAATTTCTCAGCATATACTTCACATTACTTAATTGCTTAAATTGTGGCATCTTGATTCTTGGCCATATGATCTTCGGTCGTGAATAAATAAATCCAGTTTACTTCTTTCTATGAATTTCAAAGCATCTCTTGTTGTAGCTACTGGAATACAGTCCAATTTATAATGTATAGACAATGTTATTTACAATGATTAAATTTACATTATATTCGGTGATACTAAACAATATTTCTATGTCATGACCCCTTTAGAGTCTAGACCAAGATACTGTGCAACATACTAATTACAAAGTCAAATTCATTATGTCGCCCGTGTTAGTGCTTTCAAACTCATTAGAAAAATTAATAATTTCATGAAGTATGATGTGACTCTGAAAACAATCTCATATTCGTTTAAACTGTGAGTGGGCATTGACATTTTAATCAAAGGTGCCAACTTGAATGTTATAATAATCATTAATGATGATAATGATGACAATGTTTATAGTATATACTGAATTGATGATGATGATTTGTTTATGTTGAATTCATGATGATGATTATGCATTTTTAAATATAGTATCTAGATTCTAAAGACTAAAAGATGAATGAGAAATTTATATTTTATTTTATCATATATATATATATATAGATAGATATGTAGTTTCCTTGCCGTATCGTATCCAGATTTTTTGAAATTTTGCCATATCCATTTCAAACCCCGTATAACCATGTCCGTTCTCGTATCCATTTCAGTGCAGCTTAGATCTGAATCAAAAGTAAATTTGCAGAGTATATAAAACTATAAGAGAGTAAAAGCAGAAATTTTAATGCTTACCACTTTGGATTTCTTTTCCCGAGCTCCACTGGGCACTTTTTTCCCTGCTGTTTCCAACAGTGTATGTACAGTGCGTGGTAGAACATGTGGAGGTAAAGAGGTTGTCACAGGTGTAGTTTTTTGCCTTTTACAAGTTGCTGAAACTGTAGGAACACGTTTCTGGAAAGAACATGCAGCATTTTTTGTAAAATTATGTCGAGTAAAATTGCCTTTTCGGTATTCCCTGTACACATTCACACCACCAATTAGAACTTGTAAAATGGAAACACCTAGACTTTCTGACAGCCTCAAAAATTACAATGCTGCATGTTAAATTTATGGAGGGTTAAAAAAAGAATACACAGTGCGCAAGGCTGTGTATTCTGAATAATGTTTCTCAGATAGGTTGCCAGGAAATTATTAGAAATTTAGATCTACTTATTTGCCAATATGATCCCATATATGAAATGGTGCTAATAAGGCTTTAAATATTTTTCAGGAATACGGCTTTTGGCAAGTGCGTTATGAAAAGATGACCTTGTTTTGGGACTGTTTTGGAACAACTATTGGGACCAGCAAGAACTTTTGAAAATAATTTCAGAACTACAGGCAGTTATTTTTATACCACAGGCGAGTTGGAAAATTGTTGCCCATTATATAGAGGATTATTATATAATAATTGGGAGCAGAAAATTCAGAGGAAGAAGATAGAAGCATCCCTCAAATTGGCCTGATGGAATTACCAACGATGTTAAGCCTTAAGTAATTGTTACGGACACAATTGCTGGCACAGAAGATGTACTACAAACAGGGGTGGGATAAACCAGCCTAGATCCATATTAAACCTGGACCTATTAAAACACCGAGAGGGATCAAATTTCTTAATATGTAATTTTTTAATCAGTTAATTCAATGTATTATAATTCTTTCATATTAAATGATTAAAAAACTACACATTAAGAAATTTAATCCCTCTCAATGTTTGATAGATCCAGGTTTAAGATGGATATAGGCTCATTTAATTTTTTTAGATGTCGTCACATACATATATGTTTATGTGGTTATTTATTTTTTATTTAATTAATTATATTTTTAACGCAATGTTATGTTTGTTCATGATAACGTCTCCCCCATACTGGACTGTAGAGCACCATGAGTATTTTTTTTATTTAATTATTTAATAATTAAAAAAATCATAGAACATTATGGTCATTCGTGATAACATCTCCCCCATACTGAGCTGTAGAGCACCTCGCTACTCTCGGTGCATTTAACATGGCAATTCCAACACAAAGACAATATACAGTTAGCAGGCTTATAATTTTATTACAAACAATAACGATCAGTCAAGACAAACAAAGGTATGGAGAAGAATTGGGTATTCAGGGTTATGGCCAAAGATCAAAACTTTCCTGTGGGTAGTTGTACAAACAGTATTCTGACATGTCAAAATCTCTAGAAAAAAATCTGGTCACATATTGATACACTGTCTCGTAGTCAATTTTGGTTGGGATGTGACAGAAATTTTACTGAGATAGAGAGTTGATTTAGTAGTAAGATCAGACAGAGAATCGGTTTATAATAATATTTCAAATCTTATAGGCAACTGGAAGCAACTGAATTATAAATATGAGAATTTAAAGGTAGAGGAACCTGTTTTGGCTTTATTTTTTGTAATCTGTGGTTGGGCAGGGCGAGGGATCTCTCACTTATTGGATGGGTCCTTAACCAACATGCCAAGGAATGATCTTAAAAATCATACCTTGATACACAACAAGGTACCCGCCATGACTAAACTATGACATCAGGAATGGCTTGGCCACCGTGGGGAGATTGGAAGCAAAGAAGTTTCCAAAACTTTACTTCTTAATAAACATGCCTACGATGGAAGATAAGTAGGAATAATAAAGAAACAACTGAAGCTGAAGAACGGAAAGCAAAGGACTTAAAAGTTGTCCCAGAAAGATCAAGTAAACTCCAGGCAGGGAGAACCAATAGCGGAAGATTTAACAACCAAGCATCATTCTTCAATCCACATTTCATATATCCAAGTTGATTGAACTACTCTGTCTTTTCCATTTTATAAAATTCGGTTTGATGTGGCTTTCAAAGGTAATTCAGAAAAAACGGAATTGGACATTTATTGTGAAATACCTACGGAGATCCAATTTTATTCATGCATATAATATAGGAGAAACTTCTAATAAATTCGTTGAAGCGATTGAGATTTCAACAGAGCTGCAAATGTACAGGTGAAAGATCTAATATAGGAAAGTGACTCAAATTTAAAAATTAATAAGATTATAAAGCCTAATAACAAGTGATGAGTGATCTGAATAAAACTGAAAGCTGGATATTGTACTTGTGATTCAAGAAATAAGAGAATTAATAAACTGCTTTGCTATTCTTGAGAGTATCCATGTCATGTGGAATGCTAACAAAATAGCAGACAGACTTGATATGAGTGTAAATGCCCCTACTGGACCTCAAGTAGTGCATGCAGAGTGAAAAAGTGTCACAAAGCAACAAACAAAAGTATCTCAGTCCAAGTAACGAAGTATTCTGCTTTGGAGAAAGAAGATAAGCCTTAAGGTCCCAAACAGATGGGAAGAGATCGATAACATCGTTGAGTAAACATTGTTGAGTAGCCACCCCCACAAATAAGATGTCAATACCAAAGGCAAACATAAAATAGAATTGTTGAATAAGTACAAAGAGGAAGTGCTGAGGGACTTAATTCAACCAGAGAAGCCCCAAATTCTTCTTCTCCACGAAACAAAGACGAAGGCTTCTGAAGCCATCCTAACATGCAAAGAACACTGATGTGCAAGTGAAGGAAGAGCAGTAAGTTCTCAAGAACTTTATTCAACCAGAGAAGCCCCAAATTCTTCTTCTCCACGAAACAAAGACGAAGGCTTCTGAAGCCATCCTAACATGCAAAGAACACTGATGTGCAAGTGAAGGAAGAGCAGTAAGTTCTCAAGAACTATGGACAATAGTATTTCTCTGAAACTTGTTATTTCTTTCAATACCCAGCATTGGATTTTTAGCTAGTTTTGTCCATATTCAAACTAGGAAAAAGTTCTTCTCAATGTATACATGCTGACAGCTTATAAAGAAAAAGAATATTGCTGTGGCTTGCTTTTATCTCCTCAAAATTTGAAAGAATCTCAGAATAACGTAGGAGGAGATTTTAATGTTATTCTGCACAACAAAGAAAAAAAGAGGTGGTAATATTGTAAGGGACCTGTTTCGAGGAAAATTGGAAGGTATAACCTCGGAATGGGACCTTGTGAATATCAGGCCATCTAAAGTGAAATTCATTGGTCAAGCAGAAGGATGTGACCTGGGCCATAGCAGCAAGAGTGAAGAGATTTTTGGTCCCAATGCCGGTGTTACAAACATTGCGATTTTATCACAAAAAATTGGCAGATCGCGATATGTTCACTTGTCTGATTTTTCTGGGAAAATCACAAGTCAACAAAAAAATCGTTAGCTGCAGACAGGGCAATTTAAGTCGTTTCTTTTTACTTGTGTCATTTTGCAAACAGTGAGGAGCGTTTGGCCGATGTTTTAAAACTACGACTCCGACTCGGAAACGACCGAGGGTCAACTCCGACTCCGCATCAACTCGGCCAGTTTGATTTCAATGACTCAGTCGTTGTAAAAAATACATTAAATAACTTTTTTTATTATTAATAACATAATTTGAAAGATTTTCATTCATGTTTCCAAACACAAAGCTTTAGATATAGAGAGAAGACAACATATGATCAAAGTAGGCTCATGAATATATCCATTATATCAAAATGGCACCCAATGCACTGTCCAATGCAAAGTTCATACTTAACCACCAATGCCAAGATTCTTTTCTGCCTTAGCCTAAGGCCAATCACTAGACTACAACAACAATAATACCAATTCTCTGCCGCTAATGAAGTCTCAAAACCCTTGATTTAATTCTGGTCAAGCTCCAGAACAATCAGAGGTAAATATGTATTTATTAGTCCATTGCCAGAACATTTGCCTTTTTAAAAACATCGTATGGCTCAATGCACTATTTCAGTTTTCTAATTCATGCCACTAGGATAACCATACTTCGGCCTTGTAATTTTCAAAACTTTCTCACAGTGATAGATTACTTTAGGGCTATAAATATGCAATAAAAAACAACCCAACCATTGATATGTAGGAGGCGAAACAACTTTTGACAAATGTGCTTCAGGATTTTTGTCAAAGAGCCCAGCTGGTCGAGTTGTTACCGAGTTGGCCGAGAAATTACCGAGTTGTTATCGATTCGACCGAGTCAATGACTGGCTCAGTAACAACCCGGCCAGACATTCCGTTTGAGCTGACCCAGCCAGGCCTAGGCTCGGTCTGACTTAGCCGAGTCAAAGTCGACTAGGCCATTTTTTAAAACAATGGTTTGGCAAGAAGAGGAGGAGGATAACAAGCTTGCTTGAGCCAAGGGGGGTGGGGGGGGGGGGAACAACATTTCTCTTTGCCATCAAAGTGATTTTTACGAGTGAGGGTCGATTTCCCTCAACCATGGGCACACGTGCAAGTATGGGCATCAATTTCCACCCTTTTATGTTTTTTTTTTCATATTTTTCTCAGGGTTTTCTTTACCCATTTGTTTTTCATCATCTTGCTAGTGAGAGTGTGTTTTTTTGCCATCATCGATTTATATTGAGAAGTGGAGAGAGTTTCCCAACAACTTCCCAACTTCCCACAGCTATTGGTTCTTCTTCAGCCTTGGAACATATAAAACCTCTGTCACTTTCAAGGGAGGAAAAGACTCCCTCCAAAAGGATACAATTCCCACACCTACTGCTCTGACCTTGGAGTTATCTCCAAGCACCACCTCCAAATCTATATCAATCTCTGTAAGATCTGTGAAGTGCTCCCTCACTCTAGTCATATGGCAGGAAGCTCCAATGTCTAGAAACCAAACAATAGAGGACGTAACATTAGTGGCTAGACTCCACTAAAGCAAACTTTGTGTCAAACTTGGTGGAAAACTCATCCACCTCAACTGATGTTGCAACACCCTTCTTCTTCCCCTTCTTACTGGGACACTAAAAGGCATAAAGACTCATCTTTTGACAAGCAAAGCATCTCACTTTGCTCATGTCCTCCTCTTGGGCTTTTTGCCTGCCCTTCTGCTTGGCCCCACTAGCAGACCCCTTCTTGGCCTTCTTCTTGCCCTTAGCTGCGAGGACAATATTCTCCTCCTCATTTGCCCCACCATGCTAGCTACCACTCTTGGCACTCCTCCTAGTCTCCTCCTAGATGAAATCATCCCACATCTTCCTCAAATCTGGAAAATGCTCTCTAGCAACAATGCCATCTACGAATCCATCCCACTTCTTGGGAAACCCACTCAGTGTCGTCTTGACCAACTGGCTATCAAGGATAGCCTCTCCCCTTGCAGCCAAGTAATCTATCACCTGCATGATCTTGCTAAGGTATGAGGCCACTATGTCAGTCTTGGTCATATTGGTGTTTCTTAGTTTCTCATGTAACACCATCTTCTTATTCTCATGTTGCTATAGTAAAGTGTGATCAGGGACTCCCACATTTCATAGGCAAACTTCTTCCCCGACATGAGGTATAAGGTGGTATTTCACTACATCTAGAAGGATCCTCTTAGCCTTGGCATTTCGCTTGTTGAATTATGCCAAGAAAACAAGATATGTAGGTGGAGCTACTGCACTCTCTACAATATCTCACAACACAAAATCCTCAAGCAATCCTCTCCTTCCAAGGACCAAAATTTTCAACCCCACTCAACCTATCCTCCGCCCTCAAACTAGTAGTCATCTGACGCTCTCAACCAACACAACGTTTGAACACTAAATATGAACAACCAACCTCCTCAACCACAAATCTCATGTATATAGGCTATTTTTATGCTTGTTGGTCATTGTTTATCAGTTGTAGGTTTCATCGGTGCTCTAATACCATGTATAAAATTGTTGTGTCATGTATTCCACCCCAGTTTCAGTTTGTTTTGCATACAAGCTTAATACCCAACCCCATAGTTCATTTCATATTCATCTTGATACAAATTGCAATAGAAACACCACTAGGCTACCACTACTTTCACTTTCACTTTCCACTGATAATAAACAATATAAGCATACACATAAATTTTGGACACTTCGTTTTGGTCAACCACAGACCCTGGAAAAACCCCAAAGGGGAAAACCAGTTTGAAGGAGGATTTTATTTGATTTTCTCAGAGAATTTATTAGAGCATTAAATACACATCAAGGGTACTTATCTCTCCCTCAAAGTTGAAACTCGTCCCAGTCTGGGAACTTGTGCCACTATCCAGCAATCACTACATAGGAATTAGTGCCATTGTCTGAGCTTTCCAACCTTGAAATTAGAACCATTGTTCAACCCGTCAGATCTAGAAATTCATGCCACTGCTCAACACTTCCATCACCTCGAATTTCGTGCCACTTCTAGAAAGACTTTGCCCTCGATTTCAATGTTGAAGCAAACCTATAATAAATGTGTTGTCTACCACAATTTACACGCCCTCGGAGCAGAATATCCTCAATTTTTGGGCATGTGTCTCCTTGAATTTTGGGCCTATCCTTACCTCAATTTCTGCACAGGAGCAGCCTCAATCTCAGCGCTATATCTCTTTGAAATTTGTGTCAGGTCTGACAATTGTAGCTGATGACACCCTCAATTTGCATGCAACTCTACCAACCTTGGAACTAGGGTCTATTTGGTGGTCTTCTCCTTGTTGTAACTCTAATCTCTCCTTCAACAAACTAGCTTTCTCAGCCTCCCTCTCCTTCTCTCCTCCTTGCTCTTCTCCAACACTTGCACATGAAGAATGAATAGCCTTCTTTTTCCTTTTCCTCCTTTTAGTCTCCTTAATGATGAGAAGCCCTATCCCTAGCATCAATGGTTGAGATTAGATCTCAGTTTTCCTTGATCAAGGGTGGAGATCTAATCTCCCATTGACCCCCTCTTAAGTCTCCCCCTTCATTAATTTGATGTTAGAGGATATAGGGAAAACTCCTTATGTCAAGGAAATTGTTGAATCATCCAAGAGCATAACAAAATTTATATATAATCATGCATCTGTGCTTAGCTTTATGAGAAGATTCACCAATAACAAGGGGTTGGTGCATCCTGCCATTACATTGTTTGCCACTAGGTGCATATCTCTTCAATCACTCTTGAGTCTTGACTTCTATGTGGGATGTGAAGAGAATGTTTCTTTCAAACGAGTGGCATGCTTTATCTTTTAGCCTCAAATATCAAGAGATATTTTGGGAAAGAGTGGAGGAGGTGTGTGCCATTAATGAACCTTTGGTAGAGGTTCTTCGATTGGTTGATGGAGACAAGCTCGCAAGGGCTACTTGTATGATGCCATGGATAGGGCCAAAGAAGCCATCCATACATATTTGAGGATAAGGGGGGATGAGGGGTTTGTGAAACAATTATTGATATCGAGAGCAGTTGATGAGTGCTGGAAAACACATTCCATTGCCCAATTCACGCTGTAAGGATCTACCTCAACCCTGCATTTTTTTACTCCTATTGTTTCAAATTTGACGCTGAGGTGATGGATGGATTCCTCACTTGTGTCTAAAGGATGGTCCTATCTCGACAAGATTGTGTGGAGATTTAGAGATATACAAGATGGCACGTGGCATGTTTGGATTTGAAATGGCTATCTAGGATAGAAATAAAAAAATGCCAGGTAAGATTAATTTTGTTTCAAATTTTATTGTCTCTTCATACTTTGCTTCAACTTTCAAATTTCAATGTTTTTCCTTGTGTTTCTCTTATTTGTTGAAGATGTTTGGTCGACAAGGTGTGGTGCAAGAGTACCCAATCTCCAAAAGCTTGACATTAGAGTGCTCAACCAAACATGTAGCTCCTTTGTATGTGAAGAGAACTAGAGTGTATTTAAAAAAATACACATGGAGAAGCACAAAAAGTTTTAAAAAAATCAAATGAAATTTTGAATTTGTGAAGTTTTCTTAGGGCTAATTTTTCTTTGCTTTAGATAATTGCATTTCATTAATTTACATATTGAATTCACCCCATAGCATTATAACATCATTACATCATATGTAATTATGTAGAAAGAACAATATCATCAACAATGCAACAGGACACAAGAGAACAATAGAACAAAAGAATTCCCACATAGAGACACCAAGATTGGTCAGAGATCGGAGCAGAACCCCACAAGGGGGGCAACCCTTTCAAATACTTTTTCTTATTAGAATCTCATTGAATGTTTCAGCAAAGAGAGTACAGTGATCCATTTCTTCATTCACAAGACTATTCAGCAAACCCAACCAAACAATATCCAAGATATGAGTCTAGCAACAACACTGATCAGAGATAACATTCCAATCTGCAATCAACTGTGGTCAACTGTAAAAATAAAATCCTAGTTTTTAGCCGCACGGAGAGAGTGTATGTGTGTGCAGTTGAAACCCTCAAACTGAACAAATAAACCTGTGTGTCTGTGATTGCAACCGAAAATTCCATGTAACAAGCTTGTGGCTACATCAAAACCCTAGATCACATGTGCGAGCTTCGAACCCTAAAATTTCTCTACTTTGAGCGAAATTAATTTCTCTATAATTATTTTTTTGACTCAAATTAATTAATTTTTTGGCTTAGGATTTTAGCCATGTTGTCTAAGTATGAGGGACCATGCACTAAAATATTTTTTACATCATATATTACAATTAATTCAACCCTCAGAGGGGGAAATACACCTTTACACATAGACCCTTATGACATTACCCAATTTTGCGACACAATATGATCTAGTATAGACCAAGTGGTTTGTAATAAAATAATTTAGTCAAATGTGCTTAAATTATTCCCAAACAGACTTTTACAAAAGCTCGATATAACACTAGGACTCACCTAAGACGTTAGCAAGAGATTCCACACTAGCTTTGGGGTTTAGCTGGAAGAAAAACTTTGCTGATTATCTATGTTTAGAAACACACATAACTTGGGGAGGTTAAAAAACTTCCTAGGATGAAATTCATTGCCAAAATCAAAGGCTTACCTAGGTGTTGTTACATAAATAAACAGTCATACTAGCTTCATTTACATTACAACTTGCAAAAATTGGGTTTACAATGATAAAACTGTGTTGGCCAATGAATTTGAACTTTGAAAAAATATCTTCATGTCTTTGCATTCTACTTCCTTGGACTGTTGACAAAGTGTGGTCAAAAAGACCAACAAATTGTTGATGGCGAGGAGATGGCATGGATAAGATGATTTGAAGTTTTAACACCAACAAAAAATGTTAGAAAAACTACAAGCTACAGTTGGCAAATCAGATTAGGAGATAAAGAATTTGCAAAGTGGAGCAGTGGGAAAAATCTAATATCCTCCTTTTCGATGATGTCTTGAAGGGCAATCCAAGGGTGGTAGAACTAGAAGGGATCATTTTTTACTCCAAAGGAAACCAAGAAACCACATTTGTTTGGCGACTAGGCGATTTCAACAAATAACAAAGCGAAGGCATGTGTGTTGTTACAAGGCATATCAATAGCTCTCAATTTTGGAATAAAAGCTCTAGTTATAATAGGAGATTCAAGGGTGATAGTCAAATCCCTGATATATCAAACACTCTCAAAAGACATCAAGTTGGCTTTCATCATCTCCAGAATCAACAAAGCTTCTCAAAATTTGTCTAAGGTTCCATCACATCATGTCCCGAGTGAGCATAATGGTATGGCCGATGGCTTAGCAATGAAGTTCCTCATCTTTCACAAGGCACTTTGTGTAAAAAATAAGTTATCCATCATTCCTCAACTCCCTAAGTTTATGGACTCCCTAAGTTTGATTAGAGACATACATCATTTAATGGAGCAGGTCAAGTGCACTAAACAAAGGCAAGTGCCATCTACCTTGATTTGCAAAACACTGTCACCGCAAAATCTAGCAGGCCTAGTGCAAAGCCTCACTGGGCAACCTAGGCCTTATGGAAACAAGAGATTAACCACAATTGTCACCTTAGTGGCCTCTCTCTAGCTATTTAGTGGTGGATTTTATCCCCACAAGAGAGGCTTCCCTAAAGAAATCACCAACAAGATATTCAATTGAGGAGGGGTTAAAGATGATATAAAGTCTAATAATTAAAGAGAAAAGTACTAGCCAAACCTTGAAAAGGTTGAGATAAAAGTTGCAAAAGTTCAAGCACACTTTCCTGCAACCTTTATGATTTAAATGAAAGCTTTTATAAGTTAGGGTATTTATGATATGTAGATTCAAAGCATGCAATGGCATATAATAGCTTGGGACGTAGCCTATGAATGATAAGATCAACAAAAGGGACAAAGGCTATCAAAGAGGAAAACAAGGGTTGGTTAAACAATGAATTTTTTATGGTTGAAAACAAATATGATAGTAATAATTATCTAAACGTCAACCAAAATTTTGCAGTGTAAATATGCAATTAATGCTATATTTTTCCTTTTTATATTTAATAAAAGCAATCCCTATCAATAATAAACAACAAATCGACATTTTCTATAAAATGTAGATTTAAGCTAACCCTAACCCTAGTTACCATGCATTAAGAAGGGAAAAGAGAAATTAAAGTCATTGCCACCAACTAGTCTAGTGCCTTCTCTCAATTGGGCAATGGAGTCAATAATGATGCAGCCAAGATAGAGCGACTTGTATGATGAGGATGGAGAACTAAAAGTCATCTCTTAAAAACCCTAGCGACTTCCTTAAAGTGGAGATTTAATGTCAAGGGATGCATATACCAAGTTCTTTTCATGGATCCATGAAAGACAAATTTTGCATAACATATGAAACAGGATTTCATGAAAGATTTTGCACTTCCTAATATGGCACAATACAAACCAAGATTTCAAAAAATTGCATGCGAAATGAAAGAAAATCAGCAATAAACTTACACCATTCAATCAAGAATCACTTCATCAATCCAAGATAGTCTCCTCATGCAAAAATATCCCTCCCAAGGCAATTTGCTCCTTCGCTCATCCATAGTAACCATGAATCAAAGACGAGAGATAATGTGCACTTCTTAAGAGAGAAGTGTGATGAATGTGTGATGATACAAATGAAAGTGACTTCCCTCTATTTATATGAACGCAACCAAGTCATTTCTCATCATTTTAGAAGTAAAAGCCCTGAAAGTTTACTTGGGCATTCAACTAGGCCTAAGGGTCTCAAACCGACCTTAAAATTGCTTTAAAACATAATAAATACATCAAAATCTCCCACACATGTGAGAACAAATGCTCTCCATGATGATGTCACCCTCCTAGAATGGAAAAACTCCATCAAACAAGTGATAAAGTGGTCCAAGAGTGCTCCTCACTCTAAGAAAATCATCAAAGTTCCTAGGTACATCTCCAAATAACACCTTCTCCATCATGGCGTCATCTCCGAGAAGGGTCATGTCACCTTTTTATGACATGTGGGGATGACATGGCAAGCTTTGAGGCAAGTGTTGGCATCTAGGCATGATGTACTAGCCCTCCCAAATCATCTGAGTGGTCTCCATCCTCATCTGGGCTCTAGAACAAGGCAACATCCATCAAATAGGGTCAAGGCCAACCTAGGGGCATCTTAGGTACATCTCAGCACATCATCAAATAAGTGAATGCCTTCGCTTCCTAGTACAACATTTCAGCATTTGGAGGTGTAACAAAAGGGGTAAAACCATGTGGAAGCTCCTCAAAGCTCAATGTCCATCTTATTAGGTCAATGTTGGGGCTACAAGGTCATAAATTCTCTCACAAATGGACAAAATGTCCTCTGAATGGTGTTGGATAAGTGTCAAGTCTTCCTTCAAAGAATCTTTGTTGCATGAGTAATGGACCACCTAATACATACCCATTAAAGTATCATGGTAGACCATATTCAATGTTAGAGGCACAAAAGTAGTTCACACAAAACTTGCCTTCAAAGTTCAAACATCTTTCTAGCTCGAGATTTGTAAGCAACTTACCACACTTGTGTTAGGGATGATTATATCTTCAGCCTTATTAGGTGCTTCCATCCTCGAAGGGCAAGGACATTTCACATGTAGACTCATCAATCCATATGTGCATGTGATAACGATGGTGATCAAGTAGGCAAGACTTCAAGGAAGATGGTCATAACCATTACTAGCTAGACAGAGTCCAACGTCTATGAGTACTATAGAAGAAGAGGGAGCAATCATGGAGGCATGAGTTGCCCCTTTCCTCGTCTTGCTTTTGTCACCCCTCTGGTGCGCCTTTTACTTTAATGATTCATCTTTATTTTTGCATTGGCTTAGGAGACCAAGCTTGCTTTATGCTTTTCCAATACCCCTCAAAGATGTAACAGTTTCTCACTCATTAGGGTTAGGACATTCAAGAGTTCCTTTATGAGGGAGCATGATATGTTGAGGAACTAGGTGATGGCTAATGTGCGGGGTAGAGCTCATGCTAAGCCTTTGCTCAGGTGCTTACTATGTCCCAACCATCTTTTGCATTTTTATTTTCTTTAGTTGTGGATTCATACGCTTTCATCATTCTTTCAGTGGCATCAACCTCTTAGGGAAAATTTTTGGGCCCCAACTCAAAGATGAGAATATGAGGTGCCAATTCCAATGACAAATGACAATCAACCTAGAGAATGGATTTGGATAATAAGGGAAAAATGGAATGTGGTAAGTATGGATTACCTTGGGCATGCTACTTCAACCAATGCCTCCTATTAGTGCCCCTCTTGAAGGAAGGACCTCAAAGGAGGTCGCACTAGACTAGGAGCAAAGCATAACATCTCAAGTGAAGCATGGGAATAAGGGTACAATCGAGAGCGATCAGTGATCCAGCATGGCCTATGATCCATATTAGTACGCCCCAAAACATTAAATGAAAGCACATGATTACAAAAATGGTTAATGTGCCTTCCAATAGATGGCCAGCCTTCCTTCAAGCATAGTATTCAAAACCAAAACCGATGACCGGACCAGTCCACCTATCAGAACCGACACTGATGACCGAATCGATCCACCTATCAAATCGGGTTTCAAACCGAGACTGGTTAGATCTCAATGAACCGGTCTTTAAAAAAATAAATGAAATAATTATTTTTTAATTAAAAAAACTATTTTTAAGATTTCAAACCATGATTCCAAACCAATAGAAGCAAAATATGCAAAGTTTGTTCATCTATATACCACGTAAAGGTGAATATATCAGAATGGCACTGAAGTGAAAAACATATCAACAACAAAATACATAATCAATGAAGCTCTAAATGGCCTCTAGAGTCCAAAAACGTTAATTTTAGCTATGTTTTATGCTTAGAGCAATTTATTTCAATTTTCACAATTAGCTCAATATCTCTTCCAGATTAGAAATCACATTAGCATTAAAGTAAACTACAGATAGAACATAAACATAAATCGTAGAAGACAAGCCAAGACAAGAGGACACAAGATGTGGCGCTAGCCAAGGACAAACCCCAATGTGGGGAAACCCTTGATCAATTCTTCTTATATGTTCTTCAATAGTTTAGCAAAGAGAGAGAAAGATAGTACATATACATCAGAAGTCAACACTTTGACTTGACAAGATAAAATGTCTCATGAGGTAACTGATATGGTCTCATGTGATTCCATCACCCTATCACAGTGCTACTCCATGCTACACCATCATACCATGTCTCATCACAGAGTTGCACCATGCTACATCACTGTTGAGTTGTACCTCATCATGATGTACCCATCTTGCTGCTCTTCATCTTCATGTTGCACACGTCATGCTGCTACACCATATCATCATGCCACACCTCCTTGTGTTGCATCTTCAAACTATACCTTATTGGGCCTATCATGCTGCATCCCCTTGTGTTGCACACCCTGATACACTTCCCATAACAACTCTTACTATGGTGCTATGACCTGCGGCCTAGCACATAGCAACAAATGTATCCCAGATAGAGTCCAATCATTATTAACGCAACAACATTTAGTCTATAGAAATGTCAACTCTTGAACATGTTGTAATGCTGCAATTCAGGGACTGATTAGGGTACTGACCATAGTCCCTAACAGCCCATCTAAGCTGGCCCAAAATTGCTCTTAATGACTTTGGCTGTCCTCCAATGAGTTGTTGCCCTCCACACTGCATCATAACAGTCCTCCTTGATATAGTAGACCTCCCAAATCGTCCCACAAATGAATTGTTGTAACCTTCTCTTTTCTTGTGGCTAGGGCAATCATGAGACTGCATATAAGAACCACTCAGATCCCTTCTCATAGCAGTCTAAGGGCACATGAAACCCTGCCCAAATGCGACCTAGAATAGTGTTAAGGTGACTGCGTTTAGGCCTGCATTCAGCCATGTTTAGACTGCATCTAGGGCACGTTTAACCCTTCCTTAGATATGCAGCTAAGGCTCCTTTCCTCATGTCTGCGGATTAGGGTTGCCTTGCTGCGTGTAGAAGTTCCCCTAAATAGTGGGTAGATCTCCCTTCTTTGTTGCGGATTAGGGCCTCCACTTGGCTGTGTATAGGGCTCCTTAGATCTGCGGATTAGGGCCTCCACTTGGCTGCGTATTGGGCTCCTTTGTTGCGTATTAGGGCCTTCTTTAGACAATTGTTAGGGCTTCTTTTGGTTGCGTATTAGGGCCTCCTTTAGACAGCTGTTAGGGCTCCTTTTGGTTGCGTATTAGGGCCTCCTTTAGAGAGTTGTTAGGGCTCCTTTTGGGTACGTATTTGAGCTGCCTTCGACTGCGGCTAGGGTTGCATTCTTCAACTACGTCTAGGGCACATAGAACCCTTTCTTCACTGGGTCTAGGGCTTCTCCCTCTTGACCTCTCTAGCCACTAAACCCAAGCGAGTGGAGAGTGATCTCAGGAGAAGTGAGTGTTTAAATGACTTGAAGACCTCCTCCTTTTTATAGTAAAACGTGAAGCATAAGAGGGGGCAGATTAGTTGCTGGCCAACCTTGACGAATTGTCCCATAACACAAATAAAATCATATCTCCATGAATACTTATAGGAATCGGATGATCTTTAGATCAATCCTACACCTCTCGATGAGAGGAGTCCAAGAAAAATATCAGTTGTCATCAATAAGATGACCCACATGGAGTTTGGCCCTAGTTGCTAATTTTAAGAAAAAACAATGCTACAAGCTATGAGGCCTACAACCTCAGTAGTAGTGGTAGTAGTAGCAGCAAAACTAGACATCAAAACTGCAAATCACTAATCAACATGATCACTCATGAAACTCATCACTGATTCAACGCTACTCGAAATGGGATCATCAACAAGAGATAAATAAGCATCATCTAGCTCAGAGTCTTCAAACTTGGATTGCTCAACCTTATAATATGATAGAAATTGAAAAAGTTTAACATGCCTAACCAGTGATTTTGGTTTGAGTGAAGGGTTCATCTCCTCAACCTTATAATGTGGTAGAAAAATCTTAAGCATGCATAGCCAATTATTTTCCTTTGAGTGAAAGGTACATTTTTGTTAAGGCCATGGTAGAAGAGTTCAACAATCAATACCACCAACATCAACAAAGTTCAACAATCTATGCCACCAACATCAAGGATCTTAAAGGGCTTCATGTTCTTGATCAAATGCCAACCTAATACCCTTATGCATGATAGAATCAAATGGAAACATTGCAAAACCCCAAACCATGAAATCCTGAAAACCATTAAGTCTGCTGAATTTTGAGTGAAATCTAAAATTCTAGTTTCTCCATATGACATCCAATGAGGTCGAAACCACTCTCAAACATCCTGAGTTATTTCATGGTAATGTTAAAAATTTAAGTAAAAGGATGAAAAATGAAAGATTTTATCTTTCATTTTCATCCTTTTACTTTAAGAATTTAACAATACCATTGATTGCCAACGTTGCTAGGATTGAGATGTGTGAGGAAAATGAGAGGGGAGCCATGCTTTACTTGGAGGGGCTGTTTTTGGAGGGAAATAGGCCTAAGTTTCCCTCACTACCATTTCAAAACTCACAAAACCACTTTCTGTTGGGTCCGTGGCTGGCCTGGCCATGAACCGACCGGTTTATGACAAAACCGGTTGGTTTTTGGGAAAGCTGGTCATTTCGCCATAAACCAGTCGGTTTATGCCTGGTTTGACCAAAAACCGGCGAGTAGGGTGGTCTAACCAGGTTTTTCTACCTGTCCAGTGGGGTTTGCTAATGACCTGGCCGGTTTCAGTTGTTTCCGGTTCGAACTGGCCGATTTTGAATACTATGCCTTCAAGAAGCATGCCAAACAGGAGAGACCACAGACTAGAGCATCAATGGAGAGCTCTGATGTAAATCTATCTATGGCCCATCATAGGGTTACTGGCTAGGTTACCCACTCTTGGTGAGTAACCAGGCCCATGAGGCAGGGTACATGGATTTTAAATGCTGCTAAGGTTCATATTTCCTTGGCATTTATTTCCAGCATGAGAGGTGGGACTATTTCAAATATTCTCTAATAAGGAATGAGGTCTGTTCGTGGTTTTCTTGGCTGGTGCTGCTTCCTGTGGTTATTCATTCTAGTAGGAGATAGAACTACAACGTGGGCACAAGTTACACGTCTGATTGGACTCGAAGCGCAATTTTTGACCTGAGACTTCATGGAACTTCACAGTCTTGTGAAGACACGAAGAAACTCTGCAAAGCAACAACATACCCCTCAGGTAGCTTTTAGTCCCCATCCATGAAAATGAGAAACAATCTCACACTCAGAATGCTAATATTATGTGTATCTTGGAGGAGCAAGGGCAGAAAATTATGGAGCTTCGGGCAGAGTGCTGTATGTTAAAGAACTTAGTCCTGAATCTGCCTAAGGAACCCCAATCAAAGGTGCCAAACCAGTAGGTATCCAATCATTCAAAGGTGAGAACTAGAGAGGATGAGGTAGAGCAATAATCAATGGAACCAATGGAAGTAGACTATCCAACTTATCTGAAGGAGGCAGATAGTCAGCAAGCACCCTTTTGACTTATGTTTTATAAAATCATGTGTTTTGAACATTTTCTATAGGAAGTATACCTACACTTTCAGTATTCATGCAGCAGCAGATAGATTGAGCAATTTTTTGTCTGTAGTTGCTGAAAAAGAAATTTTGTATGAAACAGCATATCAGATCCCTCTGTATTTTGACAGTCATTTATGGCCACTTCTAATATAAAATTTTCCAGTGCCAGTTAAAAAAACATATCCAAGCATAGCAAGAGAAATTATCACTATCTTTGCTAGATTTCAATATTTCCAACTAAACTACCAATGGAAAAATAGCATCAATTTAATATAAACAGAGATCAAACCTTATATGTCTCAGTACTTCATCTGCATTAACTTTCCCAAGAAGTTCCCTGTGGTCCATATCTGAAACTCTAAGTTCTTTCCTCAAATCAGAAATCAGTCCCTCTTTATCCTGATAAGTCATTCAGAACAAAAACACAAAACAGAAAAACAAAACAAAAAAAATTAAAGTAACCTTGGTATTTAAGGACAATTTTTCCTCCAATACCCAAAACAACAGAAAGGGGCCTCAAACAGAACATGTAGGCAGATCAATACCCAAGAAAACGTATCAGATTGTCCAATGAAAGCCCGCAGAACAGCACTGTATGCTTCTTGTTCCAATTGGTGAATCTGAGACTCCATGTCAAACTCAGCTCTCTCATACAAAAGTGATCCAACAGAAACTCTCCCATTTTGAACAACTCGACCCCCTCCTCTTGCTTCTCGATTCACATGAGGTGGGGGAATATCATCATCTGTTCCTGCTTTAATTACAGATGGCATTGATAAGTAACTTGCATACCAGCATATAAAAAGTTAAAAACCATATATTCCGATGGCTCGCATATTCTGCCCATCAGAGTCTAAATGCCAGAGATACTTTTGAGAGCAATTAACAAGGACAACTGAGGAAATACAAATAAGCAAGCATAGAAAACAGATTATGGTAAAAAAGTGCATCAAAACAATTAAATGATCTTCTCACTGAGCAAATTCAAAATAGCCTCCTTTGATGAATAACCTTAGTGCATAATAAATTTTAGATTCTACTAATTATGAGAATTCATTATATCAAGTTCAAAAAAAGTGGATCTAAAAATCGTATCATAACCTTTTCTATTTTCTTCACATAGCTTTTCTATCCTCTATCACCTCTCTGCACGCTTTTCTTCTTATCCAAGTTTTTCCCTTTATGGATGAGACAATTTTTCCTCTCATCCAAGTTTTCCATTTAAAGGAGAACTCTATTTACAAAAGCCACACATTTTGCTTTATAACATACACATATATTAAACATAGTGTACAGAATGTCACACTTTTCTCTCTTTTGCTTATATCATCTCATCTTGTTTTCGAGTGTTAATTTGTGTGTTTCAGTTGTGAGCAGACATCAATTGGTATCAAAACATTCAATTAGGGCATTAGAATTCTGCAGTTCTGGGATTTTGGAATTCCCCCATCCAGAATTCTCCTTCAAACTCTTGTCTCCAGTTTTCTTTATTTTCCAAACTAAGGCTTTTCTATTAAAAGAATCATCCCACTTTGTTCATCCGGAAATTTCACCAGAAGTAAGACCCTGTTGTCTGATTTATTCTTTCCTTTTGCCGAAAAGTACAAGTTGTCGAAGAAGATATTTGAAGGACTTCCCTCATCCTAGATACTTATGGTTCCCCTGCCCAGTTCAAACAACAGTGTATCCAGCATCACTTCAAGATATCTCATCTAAAATCCATTTCCTAGACATGATCATCAGACCCACTGTCCCCTGTGGCTCCAAGGTATGGGGACCTAGCCTGCTTTAGATCCATTGGGACAAGTCACAAGACAAAGAGAGTCCATATCCTTTTGTTACAACACATCATCTATTGCAAAACAACAATTACCAAATCCATCATCCAAAAGGAGTACAAACGAACAATTACCGAATCCATCATACAAAAGGAGTTCGGGTCAAATCCTTGCGCCTCTCTCCTTCATTTGCTGAGTTTGGACCCAAGACCATCTTCAGACTCATCTCTACATCATTCAGCAGTTTTCAACAGTTCTCTTTTATTTTCAGCAGTTTTTCCAGATTCTTTTTTTTTATCTGTTAGATAGGACACATATCTTCCTTGGAGAGCACTGTCTTGCATGCAGATCACAAGATCTAAGGCGTAGATCTATTTTAATTTTTTGTTAACCCTAGGAATCCCTTCTCAGTTCCATAGGAGAAAGGGTTAGTGTATGGACATGTATTAGAGAGTTCTAGTTTTATTTACTCCACAGAAAATTCGTTATAGAAAATTTTCTCGTAGCAGATTTTTATTCAGCAGTAATGGAATTGCAGAAAGAGCGGATCTTGACAGTGATCTATGTGTTCCATTGTATGACTTCATCCAAGATGACATGAGACTGGAGACTCTTGAAGGTATGGAGGAGGAGGAGCAGAATATTGCCCTTATCAGCAAGATGAAGAAGAGCAACAAGAAAGGATGGCACCAGGATAGTCAGAAAGGGACGAGAGAGGATTCAAGTTCCTCTGACCAGGGAAAGGACTTGAGTCACATCAAGTGCTTCGAGTGTGAGCACATTTGAAGGGAAAGGGCAAGCAGAAGTAGCAAAATCAGTTTGAAGGGAGTGCAGAAGCATTAGCTGAACTGGATGAGCTTTCATCCAAGATTGAGATACACTTCTTTATGGTCTTGTGCCTGTCATATAACACTAGTCTGGTGTCAGTTGACAAGGGGACTGTGGAACCTCCAAACAATGTAGGCAGATTTGAAGGGGAAGGATAAGCAGAAGTAGAAAAATCAGTTTGATGGGATCGCAGAAGCATCAGCTGGAGTGGATGAGTTTTCATCTAAGCTTGACACGCACTTCTTTATGGTCTTGTGCTTGTCATCTAACCACAGTCTGGGGCCGGTTGGCATGTGGGACTGTGGGACTGTGGAACCTCCAAACATATGACCTCCAACACGAGGGCCTTCAGCAAAGTTCAAGAGCAAGAGGCAACCATGCAAGTCGAACCATGGTGATGATGCCATGTATCCAATTGCAGAAGTGGGATCCATCTCATTCCAGATATCATCAAGTGATATCCTTGACTTCACTGGTGTTTTGTATGTACCTCGCTTAACTAAAAATCTCCTTTCAGTTTGAACTTTCAATGATGACAAATGTTGGATGTGTGGCTGAGTGTGATGATCAGCAAGTCCTCATCCAATGAGATGCTCAAATCCTAATATGGTAATGGCTAGAGGTGTTTGTGAGGGTGGTCCAGTGTTGCGGGGGAGCGCCTCCCCCCCACCCCCTCGATCCCGTTCCCAATCCACGCTTCGGGCGGGAGCGGGTCGGGAGCGTGCTGCCGAAAAAAAAACGCTCCTTGCCTTTTCGGGAGCGTTTTTGCCATTTTTGCAACAACAAAAAAAGTGAAATGATGGTCCAAATGCAATTTTTTTTCAAAGAAACAAATAAGTTTTGAGTGAGGCAGTCTATGGCCCTAGTATTGAAATGTGATTCATGGTAATGTTAAAGTGACATTCTCCTTAATCTTCATATTCTCCTTAATCTTCGTGACATTCTCCTTAATCTTCATATTCTCCTTAATCTTCGTGACATTCTCCTTAATCTTCATTTTCATCCTTTTACTTAAATTTTTAACATTAACATGAAATGACTCAAGATGTTTGAGAGTGGTTCCGACCTCATTGGATTTCACATGGAGAAAGTAGAATTTTAGATTTCATTCAAAATCCAGCGGACTTATCAATTTTTCAGGATTTCAGGATTGCAATGTTTCCATTGAATTTTGTCATGTATTAGGATATGGAGCTCGTATTTAATCAAGAGCACCAATCCCTCTATGTACCTTGATGTTAGTGACATTGGTTGTCGAACTCCTCTATCATGACCCTCCTAAAAATGTACGCATCACTCTAACAAAATCTTGACTTGACATGCTATGCTTTTTCTATCTTATGTTAATGCTTAGAGGGCGATATTAATGACAAAGATCCCTATATAGATACAGAGGTAATGACAAAGATCCCTATATAGATACAGAAGTAATGACAAAGATACCTCTGGATATTACTGCTTAGAGGGTGATATTAATGACAAAGATCCTGATTTTCCAATAAGACTAAAAAATTAGACATTTCTCATGCTGGCAAGAGGTCCAAGCATAAGCAATAGATAACAGATTTACTTGTCTTTTCTAGTTTCTAGTATTTTATATAACTATTGACTCTTTCATATTTATTATGATATTTTTTTAAACAATATATGACAATTTAAGTTTGAAGTTGGCAATTATAACTCATTAGTAATGAATTATGAATATGATGCTTCATGAAAGTTGAAAGTTGTTTAATTTCATTTCATTTTATAACATTTCATTTCATGTTAGATATTATTTGTTGTAATGGTTACACTTAGCTTACAAGTACAACTTTGGTGATCAATGATGATAAATGTT
>APFE031416026.1:238267-266960 GCA_000404065.3 Pinus taeda | reverse complement strand
TTATATAAAAAACGCTCCGGGATTCGCACCCAAACCGGGAGCTTCTGAAAATGTCGCTCCCGCTCCCAAGTAACGCTGCGGTAGTCAATACAAATTGCAGGGGAATCTTTTAAGAGCTCTTGATACATGATAACAACAATTCATTTGCAATACAGAGCATTGCCAATCTTGAAGAACATGGTAAGGGCTTAGCCAAACTTGAAGTTTGACTACAACGGAGAGTGCAAGGGCTATGCACTTTGATGTATGTGGAACCATGCCTTCAACATCCTTATCAAGTAACATTTACTATGTATCTCTTATAGATAATTCTTCTAGGAAGTCCCAGCTTGGCTTCATAAAGACCAACGATGAGGTCTTTTGGAAGTTTCAAGTGTTTAAGGCCCTTGTAGAAAATCAAGCCAGTGAAAAGATTAAGGTGTTAAGGTTGAGAGTATACGTCCAAGGATTTTAATACCTTTAGCAAGGGAGCAGGAAATAAGAAGGTGATGACAGTTCCCTGCAACCCTCGGTAAAATGGAATTGCAAAAAGGAAGAACAGATATATCCAAGAAATAGCCATATCCATTATCCATGATCTAGATTTGCCCATGTCTCTCTGGGTAGAAGCATGTCTTACAAGTGTCTATATTCTCAATAGGTTTCTCAGAGATTTTTGAAGGGCAGGACACCAGAGGAGGCATTCACAATTGAAAAGCCTCAAGTATCACATCTTCTTGTTTTCAATTGTCCTTTCTACATTTATGTTCTTGATGAGAAAAGGGCCAAGTTGGAACCTTCTAGTTTGAAGGGCATCCTCGTAGGTTTAAATGAGATTATTGAGTCCGCATTCCATCTCAACTGAAGGTAGTTTTGAGCAGAGATGTCAAGTTTGATGAGGATGTATGTCCTTTAAGTCTCGAGACCCTCCAATAGTGACCATGGAGGTAGAAGAGATTGTTGTCCCAACAGAAAATCTATAGAAATCAGAACAGAAAATCAAAAAAAAAAAAAAAATCAGGTCACCAAGCTTTTGAAGGTGCAAAGGGCACCTCTTTGCCTTATAGGTCAGTCTAAAAGCCTAGTTGGCTCACCCAGACATTGCAGGAGGCAACAGAGCAACCTCCATCTACTTCCCATAAGGTAAGACATCCTCCTAAAAGGCTCCCTAGTTATGTTGCATCGATGTGTTCCATTATTGATACAAAACCTTCCAATTATGAGGAAGCCGCAAGAAAGCAGCTATGATAGAATGTTGCGATGGAGAAAATATAGCAAAATGCCATGATGGAGGAGTAAAACTCCATCATGAAAAATGATGTGTGATAGATAGAGCCTAGAATAGAGGGGAAGTCAGTGATTGACTCTAGGTGGTTGTGAAAGATTATGCATGCTTGGTTTGTGGCTAGAGGGTTCTCCTAGAAAAACGAAGTTGACTATGAGGAGACTTTTACTCTTGTTTCAATGTATAACCCTATTTGATTTATTATGTCATTAGCAACAGTCTTTGAATGGAGTTTATAACAAATGGATGTAAAGATAACTTAATGGATAGATTGAGGAGGAGGTATAGATAAACCGACCAAGAGGCTTTGAGGTGCATGGGCATGAGACCCATGTTTGCAAGCTGAAGGCAACCCTTTATGGGGTGAAATAGGTGTGAAATTTTTGGCTACCCAAAGGGTGCTAGTAACCCAGTTAATTATTTCTTGTATGAGTTGGAGGCTTCGTTGTAACCAACAAAAAACCCCTTCTCTGCAGTCGACTCAGCTTGGTGCGCTTCTCGGCTGGAATGTGATAATAAGCAATACTGCCAAAAATCTTGAAATGACAAGCTTCAGGCTTCCTCCCTATAAATGCATCCTCGAGCATCATCTTTCCCAACACCTTATGTGGGACCCTATTCTGAATGTATATTGTTGTGCTACATGCTTCCACCCAAAGATATCTAGGCATGTCCTGATCATATAGCATCGCCCTCGCTGCTCCAACTATTGTCATGTTCTTTCTTTATGCAACCCCATTATGCTACAAGGTTTACAGAGTTGTCCATTCCCTCTTGGTTCCTTCCTTTGCGCATAAATCTTTGAAGGCTTTCTCGATGTACTTGCTTCCATTATTTGTCCAAAGAACCTTTATCTTCTTCTCTGTCTAGTTCTCCACAAGAGCCTTAAACTCTTGGAAGCGAGTGAAGATTTCATCTCTTGTCTTCAAGAAGTAAATCTAGGTCTTCCTAGAGAAGTCATCAATAACAATCACAAAATAAACATAACCCCTAAGAGACTTTGTGGACAATGGACCACAAATATCAGAATTTATCAGGTTTAGAACACCCTTGGCTCTACTATCACTCCTTGGAAATGTTGCCTTTGTGAACTTCTCCAGTACGCACCCTCTGCACATGTCATCATGTTTCGTGCTTACTTCTGGAACACCTGTCACAGTCTCTCTAAGCAACTTAAGTGCTCCATGATGGATATGACCCATCCTACTTTACCATAACTCTTCCATATCTCTAATACCTCTAATGCTAACTAGTGCCTTTGGAGCGTCAAACTGAAACCTGCACAACTTGTTGCTTCTCAACCCAATTTCCTTCACTGACTTCCAATCCTGGTGTTTTATGTACATCTTTTGTCCTCAAAATTACACATCATACCCCTTATCCTAAAGAGCAAAAACTGAAATCAGGTTCATTCCTAAACCTGACACATGCAACACATCTGTAACATGAGTACTCTTGCCTAAGTCCTCTGAAATGTAACAATCCCTCTCCCAATTGGAGTACACTTGGACTTAATTCCCATCAGAATTTGAAAGACTATCTCCTCTACTTTGTAGCTAGGTAAATACTCTCTAACTCCTGTCATGTGACATTGACACCCCACTATCGATGTACCAGACTCCTATGGTGGTTGAGCTAGATAGGCAAGCTATGAGAGTGAACTCATCCTCAGGTCTTGAAGAGAGTTCATCAATGTCCATTGAAGTTGTTGTTTGTTGCTTCTTTTTTCTTTTCACCGTTCTTTTTTTTTGGACATTGACTGACATAGTCTCCCTATTGACCACAGCCAAAACACTTGATTTTACTCAAGCCTTTCTTTTTCCGCCCTCCCTTGGATTTAGACCCTTTGCTTCAGCCCTTCTTGGGTTTTCCCTTTCTCGCAAGAGCAACATTCTCGTCATCCTCACCCTTCTGGCCTTTACTACTACCCCCACTGACCAAGCTCAATCTAAGCTCTTCCTGAGTGAAATCGCTCCAAAGGCGATCTCAGCCAGGCAAGTCTTGTCGTCCATTAATCACTTGGACAAAGACATCTCACTGCTTTGAGAACCCATTCAATGTAGTTCTCACGAGCTCATCATCATCTATTTTTTCTTTGAAAGTTGTTAACTCGTCCTTGAGAACTTTGATCCTGGTGAGGCAATTGACAATGCCTTCTCCTTTGTTCATTCTGGTGTTTCTTGGCTTCTCTCTAAGGATCAACTTCCTATTTACAGTAGCATCTTCTTGGTTGTATCTAATTCTGCAATATGGGGTGTAATATGATCCTTGACCCCTTCCTGAATAATATGCCTAGCTCTGGCATCCTCCTTGCAGTAGGTCACTAACTATGTCAGATTTGTCAGTACGGCAACAACTGTCGTAGCATACTCCTTCAGTCCATGCTCCTCCAACAATAATAATAAAATTCTGGATTTCCAGATCCCAAAGTTTGATGCACCGTCAAGTTTGTCTTGATCCCTCAAACCAGCTGAAACCAATGTGGAAAAAGTCGAAGTCGGGATTAAATCGGCAAGGGTCCAAAAGTTGAAAAAGTCGTTAAAGTCTGGAGTTTTTCGAAAAAGTCGGCAAAAAGTCGGCAAAATTAAACGGCCAGCCAAAAAAATCAAAAAATCGGGATTTAATCGGGATTTATTCCCGACTTTTTCCACACTGGCTGAAACCATTTCTAGAACCCTCGAACAATAAACCCCAATAAATCTAAAGAGATCTGTCGGTGTGAAAATATTTGATTTCTCCTTTGAAACCCTTGCGCTCAGATAACCAATAACTTATAACTTATAACCTTAGCGCTCCACTGCTCTGATACCATGTGAAATTTCTGGCAACCCAAATAATTATTTCACGTTACTTATTCACTACAAATTAATTCTTTTGCGGGAAGTAACAAATAATAACATGAACACCAATCACAAAAAATTAAAATTACAAGAAATATAGGAGAAACCAATCACACAATTTACACTAGTATTTTTGGACAAAAATGTCCCTAGAAAAACCCCAATGAGGGGAAACCAGTTTTCAGATCTGAGGGCCTTTTATCAGTATCTTCAGCAAAATTGTTTATTAAGAAATTACAACTGCTTGCCTGACACTAGCAAAGCTCCGGCAATATTTTTATCTCCACCTTTCAACAAATCAATCTAGAAAATTTCACTATCTCCCTTTGCAAATTAACTCAACCCTTTCCTACAATTCGCACCTCCTCTAGAACTTGCACTGGCAATATGGCAGCCTCCAAAAATTCAATCTTCCTATCCTGCAATTCGCACTGCCACTGAAAACTCAATCTAGCTTTCCCGGTGTTGACCATACAAGGGTCAACTACCCCATAGTACAGGACACTCCAAATTTTTTCAAAGAGCAGTTAGAGTTTTGAAGATTTCATCATCATCTTTCAGCTTTTCGTCTTATATTGTAATCCAAATTTTGCACCTCTGCATGGCCATTGTAAAAATGATTCTAGTATGTTTATAAAGCCATGTAAAACACCTAAGTAAGCTTAAGATTTTAGCAAAGAGTTTAACTCTAGGGAGTTTTTTACCCTCTGCCAATTATTCGCATTTTATAAACCCTTGTAATTGGTAGAGTTTTTCTCCAAAATATACCCCAAAGCTAGAGTGGGGCTCCATGGTGATGTCTTAACTTTTAAGTGAGTCCTAGTGTACAGAGTCTATGCAAATTATCATGCTAGATCATATCTTCAGTCTTGCAAAATTTGGTAAAGTCTAAGTGTCTAATGTTAATTATTAAAATTTCCCACTGGTCGGGATTTTAATAATTATTTTGATGTAAATTGAAAAATGTAATGCCTATAGATGTTGATGGGGGTAGAGTACTCATAATTAGAACCTCTACACCTCAACTCTCTATTTAGACAATTTTTTGAGAATTGAAATTATGTCTATCCCTTCAACTTTTCTTTATTTTTTTCGACAAAAAATTAGCTAGAAAATTGTCAAAAAATTATAAAATGAGACAAAATAAAATTTCTCTCCAAGTGGAAAAACAAATTTTGAGAGGATTGACTTTCCCGAAGAAGATAAAATTTGGAGGAATCATTTCCAAGGTAGAAAAATCCTGTTGAAATTAGCGAGAAAAGTGATTACTTGATTTGTGCCTTAATTGAAGGAGTCAAAGTCGAGTTCCTTTTTGTTCATGGTCGAGTTCCTAAAATTTAGGAGTTTCCCTAAAAATTAGTGGTGCATGAGGCAGTTAATTGATGTGTTGAAGTTGAAGGTCAAGTTTTGATCTTCTAGTGTGAGTTAAATTGGGAACTAAAAGCTTAAGTGGAGTTAGCATCCTAAATTTTAGGAAGATCCAGTTAACCAGTTTTGTTGACTTTTGTTAACTAGAAAAGCTCTAGTTCAACTTCTTAACTAGAAACTCACTAATTTTGGTGAGCACGAGTTGGTGAGACCAAACAATAGGAAGCATAAGGTTGTGCATGGAGCTTGTGAGAGAAGTTGAACAAGCCTAGGAAAGGCTTGTTGGAACTGGAGGACAAATTCCCTGGGTAAGGAAGCAAATATCATAATTCTTGCATAGGTTTCAAGCTTAGATTCAGCAAGAAAGACAAGTGTGTCTTTCAGATTGAAACAGTTGTATTGTAAGAGATCTAATGCTCAATTTTCTTCAATAAATTCTCAATAATCAAGCAGAGGGTTTTCTCAGTTGGGTTCCCTGTAAAAATTTGTGATGTTCAATTGTGTGATTGTGCTTTTATTTTTGTTACTAATTCCGCTGCAAATCGAGTAGAGAAATTTTGTGTTGTAAGAAAAGAAAGTGTTTTTCAAATTGTTCCTATCAACGGATCAGAATTTCATGGATTTTTTAGATGGTAGCAGAGTGTGGACCATAATAAAGATAGCACATCTGTGTGCAACAATTCATAAGGAAAGCATTTGAAGTAGTGCTTCTTGGGACTATCTTGAGGGCTGAGTAGAGCAACAGCAACGCTGAGTTGGAAAGGACTATTTCTGGGTTTGTTTTTATGTTGAACAAGTGTGGTATTAACCTCATATTTAGGTTGCATTATCTATGATTGTGTTGGAGAAGGTCGAGCCTTGTACCTCAGGATTAGAGGGCGGCGTAACTTGTAAGGCCTAAAGCAATGCTGGAAGGAGCCTAGTAACTAGCGAAGGCAGGGAGCTTGGAGAAGAAAGAAGGTCACAGACCCTACAACAATATGCACCAATCTAGGAGTGAGAAAAGGTATGTTGTTGATGTTTTCACGTTGATTTGTTGTTAGAGGATAGAGTACATGTTGAACAAAGATTTGTTTGGCATCTTAAGAGTACTGAGAGGGGCTACTAGTAGGTGTCAAAAGGAGGCCTAAGTGTAGATCAAAGGATGTTTGGTCTGCTAGGAGAAGCAATTTTAGAGGCACTAAGTACAGTTGTGAAGGACTACAAGGTTGCTAGTGGGCACTGGGCAGGTTTTAGAGAGCTCTTAGGGGGAGCGGTATGGCTTACCAAAGGTTGACAGCAGATCACTATCTAGAGGGTGCATCGAACTTCATAGCTTGGAAAGGCAAGATCACGATAGTGTTGGAAGTTAATGGGGTGTGAGAATAAATCAAGCAAGCGATAGCACCACCTCAAGACCCTCAGCAATTGGCCCAGCATAATAAAAATGATATCAAGTCAAAGAGGATCGTTCTAGAATAGGTCAAAGATCATATAGTGCCTCACATCCATGAGAAAAAGACGGCGTATGAGATGCATGATACAATCCTGAAGTTGTATCAGAGTACCAGCGATACTAGGAAGCTTGCTCTTAAGGAGAAGTTGAGGAGTATCTAGATGAGCAAGAATGAGCCCATCATCCCATATTTGACAAGGTTCACTCAGGTATGAGATGAACTAGCTGGGGTGGACGTGGTTGTATCTGATCATGATCTTGTGAGTTTTGTCTTACTTGGACTTCACAAGTCGTGGAAAGGGTTCCAGGATGTTGTTAGTGGGAGAGAGAACTTTCCAAATTGGGAAACGTTTTGGACTGACTACATACAGGGAGAGATCTGAAAAGGAACCGTAGAAGGGAGATCAATTATGACAAAGGACGAGGATAACTGTGCCCTGGCAGGCAAGGATAGCAACTAGCAAGGCTAAGGGCAAGCAAGGCCAACGAGAGGTTGGGTCTAATGAGAAGGGCAAGAAGAAGGATCTAAGTAAGATCAAGTGCTTCCGTTGCCATGACTTTGGACACTATGCTTCTAAGTGTCCTGGTAAGAAGAAGGGGGTCAGGAAGGACCATGTTGCTGCATCAGGGGAGGTAGATGACTTTTCTGCCCAATTCGAGAAGGATTTCTCATTGATAGCTTGCATAGCAAACTCAGCAGATAGTAGTATGTGGTATATTGATTCAAGAGCTTCCTTCAACATGACCGGGAACAGGAAGAGTTTCAGCCACCAAAAGGAGAAGGACATGAAGGTTCAAATTGAGCTAGGATGTGATGGTCAGCATGTAGCTAGAGGAGTTGGTAGAGTCAACTTTCAAAGGGAGTCAGGTAATTCCCTTCATCTCGGAGATGTTCTTTATGTTCCACGATTGAGGCAAAATCTTGTTTCAGTAGCCACCTATTGCACTCAATTTTGTCAAAATTCCAAGGAAGCAGATGTACCAAATTCTTTTCAAAGGATCGATATCGTCAGCCATCGGCATATTGTGTCATTGTAAACCCATTTTACAAGTTTGTAATGTAAATGATGCTAGTACAACTGTTTAATTATGTAACAACCTAAGTAAGCTTATTATTTTGGCGAAAATTTTAACTTAAGAGGTTTTTTGTCTCATTGATTCATCTGTTTCTAAACACGGATGGTCAACAAAGTTTTTCCCTTCAACCTCACCCCAAAGCTAGGGTGGAATTTATCGTCAAAGTCTTAGGTTAGTCCTAGTGTTTTAGTTGAGTCTTATGTAAAAGTGATATGGGAATAATTTAAGCTAATTGGCTAAATTATTTTATTACAAATTACTTGGTCTGCTAGATCATATTGTGTCGTAGAATTGGGTGTGTAATTTGAAGGTCTATACCGAACGGGTGCTCCCCCTTTGAGGGTTGAAAATGTAATCATCTTATGTAAAAAATATTTTAGTGCATGGTCCCTCATACTTAAACACCATGGCTAAAATATTAGATAGTGGAAAAAATATTTAATCCCCTCAAGTGTCAATTAATTAATTTTTCTAGCAAAAATTAACTTAATCCTAAGCCAGGGAATTAATTAAAGTCAAATTTAGAGTCTTAGAGATTAAATTCTCCAAGGGGAAAAAATCATGGGTATCAAAGAAAGAAATTTTTGGAGGTCCCCCACCAAGGGAATATTGGAAATTTCAAGAAAAATTGGACCTTTGGGCCTTGGTGGTCAAGTCAAAGTCAAATTTTTTAGGATATTAGCTCAAAATTATTAATTTTGAGCTAATAAAAAATGGGTTAAATGAAAATTTCGAAAAACCCTCAAAAATGAATATTTTCAACCGTGGAGATTAAAAGATGATCAAATATTTTTCGACGATTGTGATTATTCTGACGGGAATCAAGCCAACTAGCCATTATTTTTCCACTTCGAGGATTTATCTATAAATTGATAGTCATTTGTGTCTCAAGCAGTCTAGAGTTTTGGCTTATGTAGCTCTGAAAAGTTGATGTAAATTACTGTCACGCTGGGAACATTGGAATAATCATAATAAAGACTTTGGGGTGCAGTTCATGGTGTCTCTTATCTGATGATTTGTGGTACGTGTTAGGTACGAACATATTCCTATATTGTGCTTTATAAATATTTTAATTGTTATTTCATTGTAGGTGATAGGAACATTCTAGTGGTAAGGTAAGGGCTTATCTTAGGTGATCCAATTCATTGGGTTCCCTAACGATTTGTTCTTTAGAAACATATAGTGTTTGCAAGTTTCCAACCCTTGGACTCCAAGTTCACGAACTTTGGATAGAGGCTGCCTATGTTTGGACTTTGATTATTTTTATGGTCTTCTAGCTTCACTACAGCTGCGATTTATTATTTATCTTTCAAAATACATTTAGCCACTATTAAAGATTTATAAAATTCCAAAAAAAATCCAAGCATTTTACATGTATATTTTCTAAATGTAATTTGTATAATACACTTGTAAATTATTTTATTTCCTAATCTTGGTTTTGCAATAGGGGTTTTTGGGGTTTTGAATTAATTTTGAATTTTTGTACATATTGGGGTTTTGGGTATTTTATTTTCATTTGTGCAGGTGAGGCTCAAGTTATTTGGAAGAGATTTGTTGGGGTTTTGAACTAGATCTAGGCCCATGAGGATAAGATCTAGTCTCCAAATTTTTGCAAGGCCAGCATCAAGGAATTGTGCAGTGAATTTGAGCTATATTGAAGATCTAAAGCAAATATTTTTTTTTTCCTGGCAAGGGTTTTGGGTATTTTCAAACCTCCTAGGCCTAGCGTCGCCCCTTCTAGCCTCAGCATCAACCTTCTCAACCTTAGCGTTAACCCTTAGGGCCTTCTCAAGGCTAGTCGTAGCTCCCTCAAGAATTGTGGCCTTCTTTAAGGCAGTCGTCTAGCCCAATAGGGGCCTCGGCCTGCCTCCGCTAGCCTCTCTCTCCCTCGCTCTGCCCTCGGCCATCCTCCTCTTCCTCTCGACCCTCCTCCTCTTCCCTTTGCTCCCTCCTTCCTCCTTTGCGGCTCCTCTCAGCCCCTCCCCTGCCCTTGATGCCCTCTTCTCTTAAGGCCGCAGCCTTTTCAAGCTTGCGGCAGCCTCTCTTGAGGCCTCTCCAAGGATGCCAAGGCGTTAGGGCCTTAAAACCCTAGGTCGCAGCCCCTTAAGGGCCTTTAGGCCCTTCCTAACCCTAACAACAACCTTCTTAGGCTTGTCGTGAGGCCTATTAGGCCACTTCACCATAGCCGCAGGCCTATTTAGGCCTTTTCCCCTCAACGCTAGCCCTCTAGGGCTTAGCGTTGGCCTCTCTTGGCCCTAATTTGCCCCCTCTTCCATCGTTGTGGGTAAGTTTGATTTTGGGACTCAATACTTGGTGTGTTTTGCAGAGAAATTGGCAAAAAAATTGTGTTTTTAGGTGGCATAATCATTGAAGAAATTTTGGCATTTCGGGCAAGTGATGGCCTTGGGCCTAGGGTTTGACCTCTAAACCCTTATCATTTCACTGTTTTATTACAGTTGTCATAACTTCTCATAACATTGACATAACACTCATTTAAGTGCCCTAAAATGAACTCAAAATTTGCCCAACATATTGAGGAATTGATTGCATGATTTGGGCATTTGTCATCAAGCTCTTTAAATGAAATCAGACCTGATATATCCTGAAGCTATATCATAAAAAGTGCTTATTAGTTCATATTTTCACTTGGCAAGTCATTAGGCACCTCATTGCTCATTTTTGGTTCATATGTGCTTGTCATTTCCTAGATCTAAAGTGATTTACTTATTGTTGTCCTGAAGGCTAATTGGTGCTCATCTCATTGATGTTACTAAGTGCTATTGTGAAGAAGATTGTCTTAGCATTGGTTACTTGAAGGATAATGTTTGTTTGTTTACATGTAAGCTCATCCATAGTCTCTAAGGAATCGTTAATTTTGCATTAAGTAACCACTCACACATCATAACTCTAATCTTGTTGAAATTATTTAAGTTACTTTGAGCATTGAAGTTTCATTGATCAAATTGGCTTAAGCATCTAATTGAGCATTGCTAAGGAATCATTGGTAATTGCTAAACATATTGTGTTGTAAGCATTGGCATATTGAAAATTAATTGAGCATCTCTTAGCTTTGGGCATTAAGACCTAATTGGCGTTTTGGTTGAAGCATTATTGAGAAATTTGTTGGATAATTGCTCAAGTTGAATTCATAATCTTGTACCTTAAGAAGCTTTGGTAATTTTATTGTCTATCTTAAGCAATTGGCATCTTAAGTTTTATTCTAATTGAGCATCTTTCAATATTGGCATTGTCTAAAGAGCATAATCTTGGCACCATTGTTGGCATAAGATTGTTGATAATCATCATTAGAATATCTTGAATAATTGGCATCTTGTGGATTTGACATTGGCACTTAATAATTAGCACATTCTTGGTAATAAGATTGTCTTTTCATTTATTTGATAAGTACTCTTGTTATTGAAGATTAATCATAACATTAAGTACTTAAGCAATTAAATAATCTTAATCCAAGATTCACTCATAAGCATTCTAGGCCTAGCTTGCACTAATAATTACCTCCAAGGGCCACCCTTTCTTACCTAACTTGAGGGATTCAGCACCTTTTTAGTGGTTAACATAGTGACCTTGCAGTTGTCAGAGCCGCAATCTATGCAGCGTCGGAGGCATTGGGTGGTTGGAACACTAGGGGGCGTCGTTAAACAAGCCTCTATTTGCTTCCCTTTAGCTTCCATCCCACAACCTACTCTAAAGACTGGTCTCAAAACAGTTAATAGGAAGGTTCCATTTAGACTGGGCATATAACCTAAAAAGTAACCAAGATCCTTGCATTACACGTAGATCTTAAGACTTGAATCTCATATAGGTTAGTGAAGCATCCAAGCAGCAGTTGTCCATCCGGTTACTTGGTCTTAAATTATAATAAGCAAGAATTGTGATTCCATAAGGCACTGGTCTCATATCTGAATCTAATCTAATCTTTAAGTCTTGCTAAATTTAACCAGATAGCTAAGCCACCCAACTGTGTCTCCTGAACTTGTTGAATACCAACTTGTCCTTTGCCTTCACATTTCCATAGAGACTACCCCCCATAGCCTGTTGTTGGGAGATAGCTAGAACAGAGTGGGCAAGGATCAAAGTGACAACCCCCACCCTGAGTCGTTGTCGTGGTGTCTGTACACTTTGAGTGACAACGCCACTCTTGAGGACAAGGGATATAATATTCAACGGAGGTAAGGCTTACCTCCAGCACTTAGCTTCTGGATGTAAGAAGCAAAAAGGTGTGGCGGTGAAGAAAATCTACAAGTTGCAGGTAGAGATAGGTGCAGCATTGACCAGCAAGGCATGTAGTGAACAGCGTAGAGAAGTGATGGTTGAGCGAGAGCAACATAGAGCTCTCAAGATGGAGCCTTAGCCAGTATCTCAATTTCAGGTTAAGCTAGTTGGCAGTTGGGTTGACCCATGGAATGAGGAGGAGGAGGAGCAAAGCTCGCAGAGTATGGTGGGAAAGAACAGGTCTTCAAAGCAGGTTTTGCAAAAGAAAGCAAGGAAGCCTTCTAGTTCAGAGGGAGCAGTTGCAGCAGTGGAGAACTTGGTAGTGTTGGGGGAAAATCCAGGTGGATGAGGTTCTTCCAGGAACACCTTCCTCGCTAAGAGGGAGTGTTGAAATTAGCGAAAAAAGCCCTCACATAAATTTTGTAAGGTTTTCTCTATGATCTGATTGGTTATTGCAAGCTCTAAAAACACCATTTTAAACAAGGTCGCAGGCCTTATAAACCTCAAAACCCTCGCTCTTTATATTGTTATTATTCTACTTGGGGTTTCAAAAAAAGTTGAAGATAATTGATGGCAGTCACAAGGGTTTTTTGAGTTGATCTTATTTGTTATAGTATTATTCCACTAACCCTAGTGTTGCAGAAGAAACCGAGTTCTTTCCAAAAGATTTTAGCGTCAAATTTCTTTGAAAAATTTGCCAAAAATTACTTGAGTCCATTTGTAAAAATTATTAATATAGTCACAGGTTTTTTGAAAGTTGTTTTTTGAAAGTTTATCTCCTCCAGATCAATTTTTCCTCAAGCGTTTAGCCTCATAAAAAAATTTCTAAAGGTTTGCTTGAATTTTAGCTCTTATTGTCTTCAGATTTGCCTTCTAGACTAGCCTCTAGTCTTAGAAGATTCATCTTTAGCATCTACAAGGGTTTGAACCATTTTTGGGACTTTCTGTGGAAGACCGCAATCATTTTCAGCATTCCATTGTGGCCACAAGCCCTCAGGGCATCAAATATCTTTTGCAATCGATTTATTTGCTAACCCTTGGTGTTCTTGTAGGGTTACATTTATCAATTAAAAGGGTTTTGTCATCCATTCTTAGAGTAAAGGCTAGCCACACTTTGTTTTGAGGTCAGCCGCAGGGTTTTAAAGCCTTTTATAGTCGAGGGCCTTTGAAGAGGGTTGCGTACTTTGATCTTAAGCACATAATTTGAAGGTATTACACATTAATTTGAAGCGTTAGAAGGCTTGAACAACATTTGCAATTTTTCCGATAAATTCCCATAAATTTTCTAGGCCTTTCCTTGCTAGTCCGCAAGCTTTAGCGGATTGAAAATTTGTTGTTACAATGATTAACTAAACCTTGTTATTTTTGCAAAGATATTACATCATCTTTGTGAGGGTTTGTCTTTCTATTTTGTATAGTTTTCAATAATTTAACTTTGGTTTTTGCAAGGGCCGAGAAAAAGCCTCATTGGGAAGCCTAATCCCCTATTGCATTAAGCATAAAGCCTATCTCTTTCACCTGGTACGAAAGTTTTCTAGAGGGCCTTAAGCATTTGGTCAATTATACAATTTGCTAGGGTTTCAAACCTTAGAAACTTAATAAAAGTTCCCCTAAAATTTTAATTAAATCGACTTTTTGGGAAGCTAACTATGAGATTTTAAGATTGTTTCTTTCCTAGCCGGAAGCAATTTTTGTCACTGGTGCAAAAGTATTTTTTTCAAGCTAAGATAATCATTGTCAACATATCAAGCATTTAACAGAAGAAAGTCACACTTTTTTCTACTAGGCCAGAAACCTTATCACTGTCATCAACTTGTTGAGAAATTGAAAGCAGTTGAGGTCAGATCCTTGAGGATATTTGAAGCGAAACCATTTGTTCCTAAAGGAGAGTCTTTGTTTTGTGAAGCTATTTTCTTTGGTTGTAATTCTCCTTGAGAGGAAGAGCCTTTTCTCTGTCTAAAAGGCTTTTTCATTTGTAATCTCTTTAATAGAAATAAATCTTTCTTTTGACGGAGCTTGGAATCTAATTCCAAGGCATCCTTTTCTCCTTATTTAAAAGGGAGCGTTCAGTAACCTATTATGTCTAACTCAGATTTAACATATTACATTGCATCCTATTGACCACTCTGTGTCAACTACTCTGTAGCAGTACACATTTTTGCAAAGGAATTCCATAATGCTCGAGTAGTCAGATATCCAAGATTCATCATCATCATTTTTCAGTTTAATACAGTTGTCAACCCAAATTCTGCAAGTTTATTGTAAATGATGTTAGTATGATCGTTTAATTATGTAACAACACCAAGGTAAGTCTCTAATTTTGGCAAAGGATTTCATCCTAGGAAGTTTTTTAACCTCGCCGAATTATGTGTGTTTGTAAACATGGATAATTGGCAGAGTTTTTCTTCCAACTTAAACCCAAAGCTACGGTGGAATTTGTTGACAAGGTCTTGTGTGAGTCCTAGTGTTATATCGAGTCTCTTGTAAAAGTGTGTTTGGGAATAATTTAAGCACATTTGGCTAAATTATTTTATTACAAACACACTTGGTCTATAATAAATCATATTGTGTCGTTATTAATATAATAATTTACATGGTTTTTTTTTAAAGGAGCTCCTGAAGATGAACCCTAAAAGCACCCCTGCCGCCTCCCCTTCGGCCGCCGTCTGGCCCTGCTGCGGATGGCGTCAAGCGATTTATTCACTGATTAACGGTCGTGTCCCTCTCTGCTGATCCGCGGGCTGTCCATTTGCAGGTAAAAACTCCCCTCACTCTCTTACGCTTTGCTGTGGGCTTTGGGGCGGCTAGACTTCAGCCCTCTGCTACTAGAACACGTTTCTGCAGCCCTCTTCAGAATGCCGGTGCAACGGCTAAGGATGCACAGGCAGAATTCTTTACTGCTTCTCCTCTGGCGGTGGCTCTTGGGAAGAAATCGTATGCTCTGGCAGGCTGTTCGCCACTATTGGTACCTCCTCTGACCCCTCAGAATCGCCGATCTTATGCCCTCCTCCTCCAGATCCCCTTCATCTCTCTAGATCTGCCCAGATGGAGCATCTGGAAGCTATTTCGGGTGGAATATCCTAACAGAATTACTAACATTTGGTCTCTCTTCGCCTCCTCTTAAGCCCCTGCGGCAAGTCCAGGAAACGAAGACCACTCAAAGCACATGCCTCCTCACTTCTCAGATCTGCAGGGGACAGAGGCACTCTGGCTTTCTCCCTCGTTCCAGATACAAATCAGGCTCACCACTGGCAAAACTTTGCTACAATGGGTGAGCTCGACAGATCTAGTGCAAGATCTCAAGCATGTACTGAAAATCAAACTGGGGATTCCCTCTGCAGCTCAACGGCTTCTCCACGAAGGTAAACAACTTGAGGATCCTTATCCCCTTTCTTTTTACAGCATTAAGAGAGATGCTTCCATTATTTTAACCCTTCGTTTGAGAGGAGGAGCTGCTGGACAGACATCCTCAGCTAAGGCATTTTCATACAAAGATGCAGTCCATGCTCAGAGGCCTGAAAAGAGAGCTCCACCAGTTCAGGCTCCCAAACCTTTTTTGGTGGACAAACTGGAGGAAGCCCCCTCCATTGAAATAAAGCATCAAACGCTGGATGAGCAAGCACAAAAGTTTGCAGAGCATGCCATTATCTGCAGGTTCAATGGGCTATGGCCTCGCACAGCAGACCTCTACCAATGGATCCACTCTAACTGGACCAACAATTGCAAGGTTCTGTTATGCTCAAAGGGCTTCTTCATCGTAGTGTTCACCTTCGATGAGGACTACCAAAAAGCTCTAACTGCAGGTCCATGGTTTTGGGGCTCAGCAGGCTTATTCCTCACCCCCTGGTTCCTAGATTTCGATCCAGCTACAGCAGTCATCACCAAGCTCCCCATCTGGGTCAGGCTCCCTAACCTCCCAACGCATCTATGGCATTTTGTTGTTTTCCAAGGGATCGGCAATGCTCTAGGCCGCTACCTAGACACAGACATCTCAAGAGGGGAAAAGGGCATCTACACCTTCGCTAGAATCTGTGCAGAAATAGACATGAGCAAAGGTCTCCCTGACCAGATCAATCTCAAAATTGGAGACTTTCATTGGACTCAGGCCCTGGATTATGAGAACACAGCCTTTCGCTACTGTAACTGCCATCACACAGGGCACCTTCAAAGCTCTTGTCCCTCGATGCCGGTCCACAAGAAGAAAGCCAATCCTAAGCAAAAATCCAAGACCTGGAAGCCTCATGACCCTCCCCCCATGGATGATTTTGATTTCAGCACGGATGAAGAGGAGGAGACTGAGGAAGATATGGAAGCAAAACTGGCACAGGATCCGCCCTCGACTGAGCCTGTGGACTTGTCTATCCAGCCAATCTTACAGAAAACGAATCATGAATCCTCTCCATCGGATTCAGACAAGGAAACTTCTCCGTCTGCCCAGCTCAGCTTGCAAACCTTGCCAGATCAGCAATGTCGTCCTAAATGGGTCAAAGTTGGTAAAAAGAAAGGGAAAAAATGCCGATTAGTTGATTCCATCCATGTTGGGTAGAATCCTCTGCTCTGCTCTTTCTTCTCTGCTCCTCTTGTTTCTTCATGCTCAGCTCTCTTCTCTTCTTTTTCTTCTAGGGGCCGAGGTGGATAGGCTATCCTTTCCAGCTGCCCTTGTTCCTGCTTTCTTGGTTGTAATGTCTTATTGTACTATATTTTCGCTTAATAGAATTAGCTTTTACTGATAAAAAAAATAAATAAATCATATTGTGTCGCAAAATTGGGTAAATTTTTTAAGGTTTATGTCTAAAGGTGTTTACCCCTTTCAAGGGTTGAATTAATTGTAATATCTTGATGTAAGAAAATATTTTGGTGCATGGTCTCTCATATTTAAACACTGGCTAAAATATTTGAGGGTCGAAAAAATTATTAATTCCCTCTAGTGTCAATTAATTAATTTTTTTGGCTAAATTAAATTAAAATCCTAATCCAGAAAATTAATTAATTTTGAGTCAAAAAAATAATTATAAAAATAAAATAAAATTATCTCCAAGTGGAAAAATGAATTTTGGAGAAAGTGGTCACTTCCAAGGAATAATTAAATTGACAAACCCAATTCCAAAGCAGAAAATTCACAAGAAATTCTTTGGGGCTAGAAAAGAATTATTTTTTCAAGAAAAATATTTTTCTGGGTCTAGTTAGTTGAAGAAAATTCGTGGGTCTAAAAGAAGTCAAATTTTCAAGTCCTTTATCAAGGAAAAAATATGGACCAAGATGATTAAGTCAAAAATGATTTTTTTGAGGAAAAAAGGTCAAACTAATATTTTCTAGACCAAGAAAAAAGGGAATTATTATGGAATTATAATTTCTTCATCAAGATTAAGGGACGAGATTTATTTTGGCATGGATCAAGTACCAAGTAGCTGTTATTATCCAAAGGATCGAGTCAAAAATGTGCAACTTCTTGGACCTTGCCATTTTCCACTTGGCAGAGAATCTAGATCCCTCTATTTTCTTATAAGGAAGCTATTTGCTCCTCATTTGACACCGAAAAAATTGTAAGGAAGCTCTGAGTCAAGCTCTACAAGTTGTAATACTTTTTTGATCAATAAAGCAAAATGTCTTTGGGGTTTACTCTTTATGGTGTTCCTCTTCAATTTTCTTGTGGTAATGTTTTTTGGATCATGTGCTTAGTATTCTACTAATAAATTTTATAAATTATTATTTCTTTAGCCATTTGTTGGATCAACTATTTACACAAGTATCTTGTATTAGTTGATGTGTTTTAGAGAAACATTTTAATTTGATTTATCTATTCCAATAAATGAATGTACTCATTCCTACGGAAGGAATGTACCTAAGCTCCCTCTTGGCTTAGATAAATTTCCAAGTTTCTTCCAAGTAAGAAACTTGTTTCCAGGCTCCCTCTTAATTAAGGACCTACAGTAGCTTCTCAGGTGGAGATGATGGGACAACCAGCTGCTTGAAGAACTCCTTTTCACGATGTCATGAACTTCTTTTCGTTATCTAGGAGTCGTCATGTTTGGGACTTCTACATAGGGCCCCAACCATCCATCACTTTCATCCATGAGTCAGCGATGTCATCATCGGAAAGTGATCCATCAGTCCATATATGGCCTCCTTCATGCCATGCTACTATCTTCACGCCATTTTACTTAAGGATCTTTCATCCTACTATATGTGCATCGATGGTGGAAGATATCCATAGATCTTCCCTTGGAAACCCTGCATAAACCCATCCATATATTCAAAAATAATGGAATGAACATTAAAATCAACATTACCTTTGTGATGGTCTTTCATCATGACATCTTTTAGTTTGCATAAGCATCCTGAATACATATCGACACATCTCCCAAAGACATATATTGTCAAGGGTCTCTTTCCTTTTTTCAAACTCCGTCAGAGTCTTCATATCTTCCATGGAGATATCTTAGTCAAATCTTGGCCTTTCGAATGTTGAATGCCTTTACCATGGTTGCATATTCCATGATCTCTTCCCTCCTTTCTTTTCACATTTCATTTTCAGGAGCTTCCAATCAGAGTTCCTCAATTGTAGTCAACCACCTCATACTTCATATGAGGGCATATTATGTTGATTTCATCTAGTGAATATGTGACCCATGCATTCCTGCATTCCTTTTGAGGGAGGAGATCCTTTCTTTTGATCATGCTCTCAAGATAGAGCATTGATCCATGTTTCCTGCAACCATATGACATGAGTTCCACAATATCAAATGTAAGCATACATACCTCATTTTCTTTTGAGTCATCCAGACTTTCTGCAACAGCTTCCTTGATTGAAAGAGCTTCAATCCCTTGATCTGCTTCACTTTTATGTCATCATACCATCATCCCATGAATTCCGCAAGTTCGGAATTCTTGATGAACCTTGCTTCCCTTCATGATCAGTGAACCTTTCAATGTAGATTCCATCAAAGAATTTTTAGGATCTAAAGTACCCCCATCAATAGATTTTGACAGATGTATGATGAACCTTGTACCAGATTACCTTGCCACTAGTGTTTTCAATGAGATTCCTAAGAGCTATATCCGTAAGTTTCATAGATTCTAACTGTCTTTCTTGCTTCTCTATGATGATGTTCGAGCTCTTGCTTCATTTGCATGTTAACCATGATGCCTTCTTACTAAGGTGCATTCAACCATGGCAGAGGTCTCTCGTCTTTTACTTCGTCCATGCTATCCTTCTATATTATGAGTAGTGTCTAAGGGTTCGTATAGTTCCCTTCTTTCATCATGTCCTTCAAAAGATTAGCCCATCCATCTTTTACTTCTTGTACCTACAATACTATTTAGCAAGTACAGAATTCTCGATGAAAACCTTGCTTCCCTTCATCCTTAGTGAACCTTTCAATGTAGATTCCATCAAAGAATTTTTAGGATCTAAAGTATCCCCATCAGCAGATGTTTCCTTTTGACAGATGTATGATGAACCTTGTACTAGATTACCTTGCCACTAGTGTTTTCAATGAGAATCCCAAGAGCTATATCCTTGACTTTCATAGATTCTAACTGTCTTTCTTGCTTCTCTATGATGAGGTTTGAGCTCTTGCTTCATTTGTATGTTAACCATGATGCCTTCTTACTAAGATGCATTTAAGCATTGCAGAGGTCTCTCATCTTTTACTTTCTCCGTGCTATCCATCTATATTATGAGTAGTGTCTAAGGGTTCGTATAGTTCCCTTCTTTCATCATATCTTTCAAAATATTAGCCCATCCATCTTTTCCTTCTTGTAACTGCAATACTATTTAGCAAGTACCCCAAGCAAAATATGATACCAAAACATTATGTTAAGTTACCTTTCTAGGGTTTTTGCAATCACGAGGTCCTTCTAGGGTTTCTTAAATTCAAACCTTAGATCATAATATTTTTCCTTTATGTTATTTTGGAGTTTTTCTTATGCCCTAGAAATCTAACAAACCCTGGAAATCAAATCATAAAGAACAAGTACCTTAGAATTAGTATTTCTAAATTACAAACCCATAACTTCAACCTTACTATACCTTATGATGGACCCTTGAAAATAAAAATTATCATACATACCTTATGTATACCTACCTGTAGTGCTCAGTACTTTGGCTGCCATGATTCTTCACAACAGTACTGTATTTTGTTATTGATTATTTGTCATCTTCATGACCTTCTTTTTAACGAGTCTTTAGAGATATTGCAGTTCTTATGATGGGACCTACTCCTTCATGTGTTCCTTCAAGATCTAGTATGACTGCTTATGAAACTACTTTGCCACAAAATTTCAACGTAGAGATTCTTCTGCCTGTAGTTTCTTGGTTCCACCATATTTTTCAGAATGTATAAATGAGTATCAGTCTTCTTGAAAGATTGATCGTATTACGGAGAACAAGAATGATTGGTGTCTACACTCTTTATGCCACAGAGATTAACACATTATGTTTTTTATCTTCTTGAGGAGCTCGATCGTTCTCTGAAGTTGTTCAAAAATTTGGTTTTGAGATTTTGTTGTCTTTTGAACAGTGTTTTTTCCTCAGTGTCCAAAGGGTCACTTTTTATGTCATTAGGCTTTGAGTCTTTTGAGACAGTAATATGGTGATCTTCAAAAGTTATTCCTTTAAGTACATGGACCAAGGATCTACTCATTTTCTTGAAAAGCTAATATTGTAACCTCAAACTTTGCTTGACTTTGGAGAGAATTTGATTATGTATAGAGAGATGAAGGTCAATGTCTCTTTCTTCCTATACTGAGATCAAATCTTGAGAATAATTGTGCCCAGAATTTTCTTTTGAACTTGGTCCTTTATTACACTTGAAGATTCATTGCTTTTCTTCTATGCCTTGACTTTTCTTGATACTCCTTTTGATGCCTCTCTTCAAACTGATATTTCTAATCTTTACCTTAGCTCTTGATGATCCTTTTAGTGATTCGGTTCTTAGTGTCCTTCTTTAAGCTGCCCTACCTTCTTGACTTGACACCTTAGCTCTGATACCATGTTGAGAAATCTAGGGCATAGAGATTAAGTGATTTCTCATCTATTAGTAACTGCTTGTGAGTACTTTTACTTCTTTAGATTAGGATCTTCTTTTATGTAGGTTATTATTGTTCTCCTTCATCAAACAGCTACCAATGTATAAACCATAAAGAGACAAGAGACACAGAATATAGGTTATCAGCCAGGGCCAAAACCTCTCACTCTTTGAGAGGAAAACCCGAACAAATTCTTCTCATAGAGATTCGAATTCACGAATACCAAGACCAAGACCCTTTACCTATTTGCCTCTCCAAGACCAAGACACAAGTCCTCTTTCTCTTCCGAGCCCAAGTCAAAACTAGTCAAACTTCTGCTCCTTCCTTCTTTTCAGCTACCCTTCAACTTCGGCTTCCTAGTCCTTCATTAGTTTCAGCCTACTTTTCATAGGGACTCCTTCTAGCTTGCCTCGGCTTCCTCTTAAACTTGTTCTTTTCCAACGCATCTATCTAAGAGCACTGTAATTCCTCTCGACCTTACTACAGCAGATGATCTCCTTCTACACATATGCGACAGCAAAAACACCCTTAAAACAAACCCAAGAAAATGAAGCTAAGAGCTTCACTTTTCTTCCCTCTTCCCTCGCTAATGATTAGGCTTCCATTTTTCCTTCTCACGCTTCCTCCAACCACAGACCATAACAGAATCCTTCACTGAAATTTCTTTGAAATTCTGCTCTGTAATGGAGTACAAACAACCCTATTTATAGTTGTCTATCATCATAATAAGCCGACATGACAGGAGGATGAGCCGACGTGTCTTCTATGGAGAATTTATTGTTCCTTTTGAAGCCGACCTTGAGGAGAAGACTAGGCTTGGTCCTAGAGGGCTAATTATACTTATATAATGTCTCATACAAAATGTAATATGCCCAAGAAGGGTCCTTCATACATGACATAGACTCAAGTTGACTTTTATGACCAGATGACAAATCCTAAAGGCTCACAATGGGAGTCATACTAAAATAAAATTCCTTGCTCATGAAACCCATGAGACAAGCATTAAAATAATAATTTTATTTTTCTTCTTTTCATCAATTACATAAAATCACAATTACACATGTCATTATGAAGACCGAACCTAGTTACTTTTCAACACAATCCCCCAAAGGTCATTCTCCTTCAACAGCAAGGTAACCCTTGCCTTCCAAGGAAGGAAATTTGTTGTTCCATCCAACAGGTCCATGAATCTAAGATTAGTCATTGCTGCCTCTAATCTGATTAACTATCGTGTGATAAGTCCTTCAAGCACCCACAAAAAAAAATCGTTGGTTTATAGATCCACAATGATCTCCCTCGCAGATTTGTGTCTCGGTCCTTTGAAACACACACAAGATGATCTATCGCCAATCCCCTGACCAATATGGTCTCCCTCACTCCCTCTAAAGGCTAACCTTCCTTCATTGCATCCATGATGACACGCAGAGCTCTAATGTCCTTTTCATGGCCAACCATTTATGTTGGATCTGTTAGCAATTGGATCTCCCTATCCACAATCTCCCATAAGTCATTTTCCTTCAACAACAAGGTAACCCTTGCCTTCCCAGGAAGGAAATTTGATGCTCCATCCAACTGGTTCTCAAATCAGAGACAAGTTGTTGCCATCTCTGATCTATTCAAATATTGTGTGCTTAGTCTTTCAAGCACCCACAAGAGTAAATATTTGGTTTATAGATCCACCAGGGTATCCCTCGCGGATCTATGTTTTGGTCCTTTAAAACACCCACAAAATAATCTACTACCAAACTCCTAACCGATACAGTCTCCCTCTCTCTTGAGATGATTACTTAGGGTTCACCCTCTCACTTCCACACAAGAATAGGGCATCCCTTGTTGATAATCAAGCCATGCACAGTAAATAGATAACTTCAAGCATTTAACTTATAAATGCATGAAAGGACTTACAAGAAAAACTACTAGACATTTAAGCATTTCAGTTAACAAACCTCATGAACGAACATCCTACAATCATGTAGCATTTCTCAGAGCTACACAGTGAATTTCACAAAGGCAATCTTTAATTTCACATCTCTTAGCTATATGTATTCATTTACAATAAAACAAAACCATATTCTAACCAGACTGCTTTTTTGCCCTGAAAATCATGGAAATTCCAGCCATCTTTTGATAAAATCCAGCAGGAATTTTTCGAAATCCAAGTTACAGTTGTCAAAATTCAATATTTTGGGTACTCCAGAGGTTTTTGATGGTGCTGAATCCATTTCCCGTGTCAAAAACATGATTCAAACATTGTAAATACAAGAATTTTTTTTTTAAATTGCCCAGATTCCAGCCAATTTTCGCCGTCCGGGCAATTCCTCCACCTCCATAGACGACTCCTAAAACAAATGGCCAAACTGAAGGTGGGACTTCAATTTTCCATCAAACTTTAGACATGCTGCAGCCAAAATCACTTGCAGTAGTCACCCCTGAGCCAGATCCACAATCTAAGGGGAATTTAATTGTTTCAGCAAGAGTCCATGCTCAGCTCAAAGAGGACAAGGATTACTTATAAAATCAGGTGGTTTGTCAGCGATTCAGCAAGCACCCAAATCAGTCAATTCTTGGCAAGCACTCATTCTCATCTTCCTTGGAATTTCTTGAGGTCCACCAGGCCACAACTTAGCTTCCCAAGAAATTCATTCCCTCCACCTTGTAGGTCTCTCCAATACGTCTCATATGTTGTCTCAAGAAGAAAATCCAACCCCAGCATTGTTGTGCAAAATTGCAAATGCCTTTTATTTATTTCCGCGGGGTGCCTCTTCAAGTCCCTCTTGGACTCTACCTCTTCTTTTTTTCTTATTATTTGCATCATAAACTTAATTAAAGGTACCAGCTAACCCCACCTAGGTTTATCTTTCCTCTTCCCTCTTAGATCATGCATCTGTGGTCCCACTCTTCAGGCTATTACAAAGAAATATACTCATTTATAATTCAAAGTATCATTACATTACAAAAAAATCAAGGGGAAAGCATACCAAGGGTGTCACATCTGCCTTTTATCTCTACATGCCTACTAGACCCCATCACCACCTGTGCATCCTGATGACTTACAGGCTTACAGCAAGCCCTACTGGCCTGTGCTTCCCCGCAATGCACACAACCAGCAGTTGTTACTTTGCTACTAGTCTGCTCTGTGACCCAACTTGTCGCTCAACCTCTATGTGCACCCTGAAACGTTGTCCTTTGCAACGTATTGTGACTGCACAGTCCTCAGACCCAGGCAACTACACCTCTCTGCAATGACCCATCGCCTGAACTAGCTAGACCCTAATTTTTCCTCTTGGCCGACGACTGAGCTCAATCCTCATCCTGGCAACTACTCCTGGCAGCTTGACTACAAACCCGGTGACTGTCTGCAGCTCTGTTATATTCCACCCACCACTGCAGCTTGTGGCAACTGGCCTCTGCCAGCTGCCAGTTGTGGTCTTTTCTCCTATGCACGGAGACACCACTCCTGCACAAGGTCGACTAAACAGTGTTGTATCACCATTTTTTGAGTACCACTAGCTGATGCGGTTGCCTGACCTCGCATGGACTCTCACGGCTGGCCCCCACATTCTCCAGGCCACAAAACCACCAGATCGCCTATCTTTTGTCACGCTGACAAACTCTGACCCTCCTGTTACATCCAGATCCCTGTGGCCAAAGATAATGGCTCTGTCAGGCTACTGTGGCTGCAGCTGGCTGGTGGCAGTAGGGCCTGACACCATGTCAGCCTTGTTTGCTGCCCTTTTTTCTATTGTCATTTTTTTTAATCTGCAACCTGTCTGGTTCCCCAAGCCCTTTCCTCAGAATATCTTCATGACTCGTGGATTTAAATGATATGCTGTAACTTTTTTAACCTGCATATATATATATATATATATATATATATATATTAAGCAGCTCAGCTGACTACTAATCAAAGAGTACAGAATAATGATTATTTTGTCAATTGATGACTATTTGTAAAATTCTGAACATAGAGAAAGACAAGAAACAGTATTTCAAACTTCTTTTGACTCGGCTAGTTTTGGCTTTTTAAAGGAGTCCCAGTAGACAGCCCTCTTTGGGCATATAGCCAGCTGGAATGCATTTTGCATATCCTGTTATAATTTTGATATCAGTAATAAAACTATGATATTTTTTCCTTTAAAAAAAAAGAAATGTTCCTCCCAACCATAAGCAACCTGCTGTACCAGTTCTCTCTGCAACAGAGGTCACCCTGGAGCTGAGGCAATGAATCAACAAGGGGCACGCTATTCCTATGGCTGGCAATTTTCTCTTCTTACAACCCAATATCCATGCTAACAGTCACCTACAGCAATTCCCAATCCACAATCCTCTTCCCCATCAACCTGTACAACCCAACGAATGGAATCCCCTTCTCTGCTCAGCAGCCCCTTAAGCCATCCCACTCCCCTCCAAGGCTCCAGCGGAGCCTAGCCAGGAAATCACACTGCCAGGATTTAGGAGAATTATCAGCTGTAGAAAATTTTCCTCAATTACAGCCAATATAATTCCACACAGCCACAGTTCGAAATCAATCTACACACAGCAGTTCACATGAGAAAATTTCCCCAATTTCTCAGACAAAGGACAGTTTGCAGGGTGAAGTTTGAACTACCAACTTCTGGTAAGTTCAGCTCTCTGATATTGAACAGCAGCCATTTTCAAATTCCACCCCTTGAACCTTCAATATGAAAGCCACACAATAATTCCCAATGATTGTTTGCTTGCATGAAGAAGATAACTTTAATTGCATGGTATGAAGGGGACACATATCAGTTCATGCACTAATCCCCCCCAAAGGTTAATTAAACAAAATTAGCTAATAATCACTGACAATTAAGTTTTATAAGACTTTGGGTTAACTCCCGTCTCTTCCTTAGCCTACAACTAAGCCCCCCTCGCTTTTTCCCTCTTATGGAGTCATAGCCCCACTTTCTGTTTCTCCTCTTTTACAGCCGGTGATATACTTTTGAATCTTGATTAACTCTTAATGTTCAATTACAAATTACATTGTTCCGCTTATAGCCATTCATCATGTACATAAACAACACTGAACCAGGGATTCTAACTGGGGTATTAGAGGAGGCACCCAGGTAGTTGAGACTCGAGAGAGGTTGCAAGTGCCAAAAAGCTGAGAATCAAACCTGGAACATTTAAGAAAAACATCCATCAACTTAACGCTAAACCAAAGCCGAAAAGATCATAACTCTAACAATTATTTCCTCAAATCATATGCTTTTCATCCTTCCCGAGGACGAGGAGATAATTTTTAAGGAAGCCTCTTCTCTTATCCAAGTTAATTTTCAAGATAGTCAACCCAAAGTTGATTCTCATATCAGGAGAAAAATGTACGCTGTACTTAAAAAGAAGCATCTCTATAATTAACGTGGGGGATGGTAATACTGCTGCTCATAGGTACTAAAATGTACCCTGAATCATGAAAGTTGGGCCATTGGCCAGCATGGCAAAAATTTGTAGTTGATTACAAGAAGCATATTCAGCTGGGGGCTAGTTGCATGCCGTTATATATAGTTTAGTAATTTCAACAATGTTAAAAATCAAAATACTTGCAAGTTATAGTATAATGGTTTACCAAAAATGCCCTTATTCAATGGTAGAGCAAGGGTATTTACCCTCACCAAAGTTCAAAACCCCCCAAAAGACATGCTCCCCCCTTCACGAGTTGTCTTGCCCGTGCAAGAGGGCATTTTCATGCAGTGGATCAGTGCAAGTCATGGATGACAATTGCAGAATAGTTACCCACACCTGTGGCATCTCATTAGAAGGGATTCTTTCAAGTGTTGTAAACAAACTACATTGCATTGTAATACTCCCAGAATGGGGAAGGGCATGCTTGCTGCAGTGACAATCAGAAACATTTTGTCAAGAAAACATACTGGCAGATGCCCCTTTGCTGCAAATTAATTAGAAGAATCACTTATCCGACAGAATATGATGAATAAAGTGTTGTTTTGCACATAAGTTCGTCAGATTTATGTAAAATTTACATCATACTTTAACAATCAAAATAAGTTACAATGCTTTTGCAGCACCAATAAGTGCAAAGTTGTGATACACCCTAAGAAGTGCATACTTTCTACAAATATGTAAAAATAAAGATAAAAAACATCCTAACAGAATTTATAGCGGGAATCAGTGAGACGACTCTTGATATCTTATCGCCCTAAGTTACACAACTTCCAAACATAATTCTACGCAAGGCTTCAGTCCAGGGTTCGTAAAATTTCACGTGCGGAAAACCGGTAATAAACGCCAAGGGAGATTGTCGGCCGTGGTTTCTAACCATCCAATTCTTTTCCATATAAAATTAAATAATTAGCTTAATTAATTAAAAAATAAAACAAAAAATAAAACTTTGCAAGGACTTCAATAGCATCCCGAACTCCACGGGAGCCATTGTTTCAAAGGAATTGCGAGAAATACAGATTTCTGGAAATAAAATTCTCCAGCTCTCCTTTCCGAAACCCTAGTCCAGTACAGAAAGCTTAATTCCAAGAGACAGACAGCCGTTCCATTTCTAACATGATTCCAGGGCAAATTTTAGTCAGTATACTGTTATTCCACAAGATTAACAGAGTTTGCCTTAACATGACATGCCCGGGGAGGGGATTACTGTCGTTAAGCTAAAAATATGAAAGAGAAAATGCTACGTTAAGAGCATCAAAGAATAAAAATATATTATTAAGACTCAAAAACAAAGAAAACATGCAAATTAAACAAATTTCAGACACGCATACCACTGCTATCAGAAGGGCCGTGGTCCATTGCTAGCGGGCCTAATTAATTAACAAACTTCGCTTACTTCATTCACTCGGAGCCATTCGAAGTGTGAAATCAACGATAATACAACAGACGAGAAGCTTCGTTTCATTGCCCCCAATGACAACGACAGGGACAGAATCAGAGATTTAGCGGGATTCGAAGGCGGGACCTCGCTCTGTCCGGCGTTGCAGAAAAGGCGGCGCTGAAGTAGGGTGACAAACCAGTAAAGGTGCGGTCACATGAAGGATGGGGAGAGATAGTATAGATTGGAGAGCGTGGGTCCTATGGGCGATGAACGTTCAGCTACGGTAAGTGCCCTCAGGCTTTGGATTTTTTCAAAATATGGATCGAGATGAATGTTTTTATTTAATAATTGTCCAGTACGCATGCGACAATTTGCAATATGATGAGGTTGCATGTTTGGATAATGCTCGGCATTTCAGCGGTAGAAAATTTGGAATAAACACTGCAACATTGAATGTTAGGGGGCATGAATGCAACTATATTCCCATGTGCACGTGTGGGGTAGGTAGCATATGACCTCTGGCAAATTATAAGGTTGAAAATTAACTGCTGCATTGGTGGAGGTCGGTGCAAATGTAGGGTATTTTGATTAAAATCATAAATGTGAATGTTTGATAACGCAAATTTTGGTTAAGAGAAGGAAAA
>APFE031416026.1:161877-211209 GCA_000404065.3 Pinus taeda | reverse complement strand
ATATATATATATATATTTCTGGTACATTAATATGAGAGTTACATTTCGATCCACTACCAAATGAAAATAAAAACCACATGAAACAAATTTATTTGTTGTATGGTTAAACGGTGGAACCACACTTAAGCTTGGCACCTATATGAAAACCACTCTAATCATACCATAGCCATTGGGCATTTGTCAAATATGTTCTGTAACTGTATCAGATATTGACCCACGAGCACAGCGTTAAAATCATGTAATAATCAATCGTCTAATCAACCCAAAGCACAACACGTCAATACACCCAACGCTTCGACATTTACTCTTCGAGAACAGGTTCAAATCCGAATCCGGGATAATGCCCACGTGGCTTGCTCATCGATAATTCGAAAACTAAAATTACTGTGTTGTGATCCTTGAAAATAAATAATGATCCTCTTCTATGAATCTAATTATTGATTTGCTTTATGTTGCAGGTGCGAAGATCCTGGCAAGCAGATACTAGCGAAATACAATTGCGAGATCAGGATTTTTATAGGATGCCAATTTCAGAGTTTGATTCCTATTTAGTGGCAATTTCTCCCAAGCTTCCGGCACTCGAGAACCAACAAGTGAAAACATTGAAACTGTGCAAGATCACAAATTGGCATTCCTTTGACAATTTTACAATCAAATCCCACCTGCAGCCAATCAAAATCGACACAATTTCATTACAACGCATAGCCTTTCATCAAATTGGCCCAATCACACAGCAAAGTAAGGTTGAAATGAATGCATCACTCGATGAAATCCAGCAGTGGAAACTGAGTTAAAATCAAAACTACTCACCTTAGAAACCTCCTTTTGCAGTCAAAAACCTGTTTGATATCATGCAATGGATAAATTGTGTCATAAGTATCTCGCAGGAAAGATCTATTATCATCCGGTCAACAAGGTGTTTCAATTAAAGAGTTGGGGCTGGTTTCCTACCACATTCCTTTGAGTAATTCAGGTTATCTTTAGTCCCGAGTGAATGAACGGAAAGAGCCCCCAACGAAGATTTCCACCATTAACTGCAACCTGCAACAGTCCAATGGCTCGACACATCTGTCCTTTTTACTATTCTACTTTTTCCGTAGTTTTAACCAAATTTTTATTTTAGCATAGTTTTGTTTATTTTAAATCTTGTTTTATTATTATAATTAGAATTTAGCTTAATATGTAATATTGGTTTGCAGTTTAATGTTTATTTTACTATTAATTTAATTTAAATTTAAATTTTTATTTTAATAGTTTTAAATGCTTTATAATTTAGTCTAGTTTAGTTTTAGATGTTAGATTTTATTTTTCATTTAATTGAATTATGTTAGATTTTATAGATAACAAGGGATTTAAATTAGTTAGTTGTTTTAGTTTGTAGGTAGGTATCGGAGGATTTTCAAGCATGAAATTAAGGAAGCCAAATAAAATTAAAAGTTTGTAGAAATAAAGTTGTAGGTTTGTAACTGCTTATGAGGTTTTGAATAAAATCACAAGACACAAACCTATTTTATTGCTTTACCGATATTAATTCAAACTTTAAAACAAAAATCCCAGACATACAAGAAGAAATAACACACATGCAACACGTATTTTTATATGTGGAAAACAATATGCTAAAACCCCAATGCCTTCTTGCATTAATCAAATGAATATAGATGTATTATAATTTCTTTGCTCAACTAAGCTTACCCTACAAGTGCACAACCTATCTCTCTACTCACTGAAGTTGTCTAACTCAAACTTAGTCAAACTTTTCCTTGGCCTGAGCTCCTATTTCCTTGCGTTGTTCCTTGAGGAATTAGCCCCTATTATTTAAGAAATTCTTCTAATTGAATTTCACAATTCCTTTAATTGAATTTCACAATTCCTTAGGTCGATCATTTGACTACATGCAACACCTGTACACTCAAGACTAGACTACAATTGATACTACACTACCTTGGAATCTCCACGTCAATTGGCTAGCTCTAGTTCACTGCATGTACTAGCTATTTTGGGTTGATTGATCAGTAACTAGATGATCACTGAGTTTGACTGAAGTCCCATGGCTTAATTGACCTCCTACTAGTTCCTCCAAAAGATGGAAGTAGTTTAACTGAAAACACCCTGAGATAACTGAATCTAAATCCTCCAACTTGAATGTACTGAGTAAAGTGGGTGACACAAGCCATTTCACACAAGTTAACATCATCCAGGTTGTATGTTGATGTGCAAATTCAAAATTTCTCAATTTGATCAAGGAAAAAACAAATTGAGAATTTCTTGTTGCATTTTCCAACACTCCCTCTTAGTACGAAAGGGATTATCAACCACCCTTATCTTGCACCTGTGGAACTCGAACTGCCCTCTTGACAAGGCCTTTGTCAAAATGTCAACATCTTGTTCTTCTTTCAAAATATATTACAACAACATTATCCACCTCTACACACAATCTCGTAAATGGTGATATCAAATATCTATATGCTTGGATCAATCATGAAAAACAAGATTCTTAGAGAGCTTGATGTAACTCTAACTATCATAGTAGATCAAAGTTGGATCCATGATGTGGCCAAACAATCCAACAAGTATCTTTCTCATCCAAATCACCTCACATGTTTCTTGACTAACAATCATGTATATAGTTTCTCCCAAGATGAGTGCCACAGATCTTTACTTCCTATTGTGCCAAGAAACTATTACAGACCCAACACTAAAAATTCCACCTAATGTACTCTTTTAGTCTAATGGATGCCCTGCCCAATATGGATTTGTGAAGCCACATAGTTTCACTCCCTCTGTCCTTCTATATCATAGTCCAAACCGGGTAGTGCCTCTGAGGTATAGTAGAACATGCTTAGCTTCCCTCCAAAATAATTTGGTTTGCCTAACCATAGCTTGGCTCAGCTTCATGATTGCATAACACATATTTGGTCGTGTGCTCACAAGATACAATAGTGAACCCACCAACTATCAGTAAATAATAGAATATACTTCCTCACCTGAAGCGGGATCCTCTTTCGTCCAGTTTGTCGCTAGAGGTGTATTGCTGGGTTTGCAACTTTCCATGCGAAACCTTTGAAGTATCTCATTCACATAATTTCCCTGAGAGAAAAGCAACTCCCCATCACCTTACCATACTTCCAATCCAAGGAAATAGTGCATGAAACCCATGTCCTTCATTTTAGACTCTCTTGCAAGGTCCCCCTTACCAAATCTAATAAACTGCTCATTGCTAGTTAAAAGAAAGTTATCAATGTATAAGACAATAATCATTAATTTACCTTCTACCAAGATATGATAGAGGTTTTCATCCGCTTCAATTTTGGTGAAGCCCAAAATGGTGGGATAGCTATTGATACGGTGTACCAAGCATGGGTTGCTTGCTTGATACTGTAAAATGCTCGCTTGAATCTGCACACATGACACTCTCGATCAAAATTATTAAAGCCTTATGGTTGCTCGATATACACCTCCACCTCAATACCTCCGTTGAGGAATGTTGTTTTTATATCCATCTTGTGGATCTTCCACTCCATCTTTACAACCAAAGGAGTAATTGATCTCATAGGTGAGTACCTTGCCACAGGAGAAAAGGACACCTCATACTCAATCCCCTCAACCTGAGAGTACCCCTTGGCCACAAATATGGCTTCATAGTTTTCTATTCTTCCATCTTCCACATGCTTTACCTTGAAGATCCATCTGAAACCCACAACTAATTTGTCTGCTCATCTTGGGACCACTTTCCAAACATTATTCTTTATAATAGAATCATATTCCTCCACCATTGCATCAACCCATATAGGTTTCTCTACTGATTTCTCAAAAGAGGATAAGTCAGTCTCTACAAGCTCAGTTATTAGAGCCATGTAACCAGTGTATCGATCTAGAAGTACAACAAAAAAGTTCATTGGTGATAGTTGAAAAATGTCACTGTAAGCTCATTGGTGATGGTCAAAAGAACCTCCATCACCAAAAATTGAATGTCACCAAAGTTGGCATTGCCAAAAGTATAAGTGTTATGGAGACTTTCAAGGTTCATCACCAATAATGATTTATAATGATGGATAGTGACCATCACCATTTCATATTAGCAATGGTGACGTACCTTAGCGTTCGTCATCCAAAAATTGAACATCACTAACAGTGGCATCACCAAAAGTATAGATATGGTGACATTCAAGGTCCATCAAAAATAATGATTATAATGATGGGCAATGACCATCACCATTTCATATGAACAAGAATGATTTATTATTATGGACCTTTCATGACCATCACTATTAATGCATAATATATATATATATAATATATATATATAGTGATGTCTATTGATCATCACAGTTTCATATGAACATCAGTGACTTATGGTGATGGACCTTTCATGGCCGCCATGATTGATGCATATATATGGTGGTGTTCATGGACTATCACCATTCCATATTTTGGTGAGGGTTGAAAAATGTCACCATAAGCTCATTGGTGATAGCCAAAAGAACATTTGTCATCATAAACTAATCATCGTCATTCCATCTGAATATTAGGGCATGATGGAATTGAACTACCAACCTCCTGCTTGTAAAGAAGACTCTCTTCCTTTGAGCTAACACCCTTTAAAGAATTAGACTTGCAATAATAGATATATCGGTATAACGAAAATATCCATAGATAATAGGATTAGAGTAGGAAAAGTAAAAGTGATAAGCAAAATAATAACCAACAATGAAATCTACTAATTCGAACATGTTTAAAGTACATTAAACAAAGATGGCATCCATAGTATATTAAAGTGGCATTGGTCAATGTCGGGCTTGGTCAATTGTCAACTATCCATAGTGCCACCAATCTAATGAACTGTGACAGGGGATGTTTCCATTAAGCACGAAGCATGTTTAAATCTCATTGTTTCTTCATAACCACTACCTCTAACTAACAACCATGCATAGTTCTATCCACTACAAAATGTGGACACAAAATTGAGCATAAAGACCAAAATCATAGTACCACCAGTCTAATGAATTGTGACTGAAGGTGTTCTTGTTAATGGAGAAACATGTTTAAATCTCACACTATTTCTTGATAATGTTACCTAAAATGGAAAATCAAATATGAGAAAATATATTTCAAAGAAAATGTATGAGTATATTATTACACAAAACCATCTCATAATGGTCTTCAACTCCAACAAGTAATGAGTAATTCATGACGTCAATTGACTACAAGCACACATTGCACACAATCATGATAACTAGCTAGCTCAACAAAAAATTGAAACTAAGATTACAATTATGGTTGATTAAGAAAAATGACAAGTATATTTACCACAAGAAATGAAGTATCATTCCAAACTACTATCTCCGAAAGGAATTTGGATTTATTCCCAAAGAAATATTGGAGCAGTTGGCATGGTCTCTAAGAGATTTTAGTCCAAAAGAGTTTTTTTGTTGCTTAACGAATCTGCATTGTAACGAGAGCAACCGGAACCTTTGAGGTCATAAATTTGTGTTACACTTCTTCCAAACAATAGATTTTCCTTTACCATCAATTCATCCTATTCTATTTTCCACCTTTTGAATTCTTTATAGTGACATGAAAGATGAGCACATTATGTAGCATGCACACGCAAAATGAGGGAAATAAAGCTCGGTAAACTCTGTAGGAGTCTTGAAAAGGTCATTTTCAAACATAGAATAAAAAATAATATTAGTATCCAACCTCATAAATACCAAGGATCTTTGCCAAACATGTGGGGCTCCAGAACATAATGAGTTACATAGATATTTGCAATATTTTTAGGAAAAATTCATAAAATATTTCAATTCTATCCTCATGACTTTCTTAATAATAAATATTTCATCCAAGGATTTTGCAAAAAACACATTGCTCTTTCCTCCTTGCAGTCCCCATTTCTTCCAGCAATTTAGTGCCAATCTAAAGTGCATCTCTGTTGGACAACACTTTTTCCTAAGGGCATCAAACTGTTTTGCATAATAATGGGTTACCAAGTACTTAACTTTTCTAGGAGGACCCTCATCACAAAAGGATATCTTTGCATGTGTATTTTATATATAGTGATGAACCTGAAACCCCTTTGCCTTTGGAGCCATATGTGTAAATATCCTCATTTCCTAAACTTCTTTAGAAAACGTTTTATTGTATAAATATCCTCTTATCCTAAATTGTATATAATATAACTTTATAGATTTATCATTTTTATAATATATAATTTTGTTTCTTCAATTTAAGATATCAAATAAGTGTATGCCCACAAGGCAATAGAATAGATGGTGATGGGGTGTACTATTAATTCACTCAGTGATGTGAAGGTCACCATTTTGAAACTCTATGGGGAAAAATCTAGTCATGTTAATGGCTAGTTTGCCCCAAGACGGGTGCGATCCCTGGGTGATTTTGACAGCTTAGATTCCCCTGGGTCGTAGTTTCTCAAGCCAAAAGTTAAGCATGTAGTCATCTTTGGAGGACATAGAAAACTTGACAAACAAACAAAAAAAAGAAAAAAAAAATAGAACAAAACAAAAAACATATCAATATATATATTATTGCCATTCCCTACTCACTACTTCTTAAAAATTTGGGTGAAACTTCTAACCATATGAGCTATTTCTATCCCCATTCTCAACACCCCAACATTCCAGAAACTCACACAACGTAGAATATCCTTTTGTAATTGTGTTTATAAAAATATTTCCAAGGTATTAACAATGAGATTGAATGAGGCCTTTTGAGAGGTAATCTCTCCTAAAGAATTTGGATTCCTAGTTGGAAAGAAAATCCCTGAAGCTATAGTATTTACTCAAAAAGGCCCGCAAAAAATCAATCCAGAAAGATGACAGCTTTGGTTATCAAGTTGGATCTTTTCAAAGCATATGACAGGACAAACTAGTTATATTTCAATATGATGTTAATACATATGAGGCTCAGTTATCTGGCGGTCAAGTGAATTATGAGATGTGCCATGATTGCCTCTTCTGATATTCTCATCCTTGGAGTAGCATATGCATTCTTCACACCTCCAAGGTGTGTAAAATGGGGATGTCCACTCTCACCCCTTTTATTTTTGCTGGTCAAAGAAGGGCTCTATCGATCAATTTTGGAAGTAAAACCCTTGGTATTCTTAAAAGGGGTCAAAGTCAAAAAAGGTGTGGTTCTAAGTCATTTACTATTTGTCGATGATATAATATTGTTCTTCGATGGTTTAAAGAGGGAAGCTAGAAAATTTAGAAACTTCTCAATCTATTTTGTGTGGTTATGGCTATGAAGATGAATGTACAAAGGTCATACATTAGTTTCAATGGTTTCAACCAATACTGCAAACATCGCAATGTTCCAATTTTTTCACTGAAATGATAATATCACCCACAAATATTATGATATTTTCAATCCCCGAAAATATCACATTATAACTGTACAAAAAACAAAAATATAATTCACATGCAGAGGTGAAGAAATGTACCTTTTTTAAACGTTTTTAGTCATTTTTGTATTTTTTTTTTGCAATATTTTTCCAAATCTTCCAATATTTTCCTTTCCAAACCCTAGATGGTATTTTCACCAACAAAATGTTTTCAGCACTAGTTTGAATGTGAACTCGAAAGAAATCTTTAAGGCATTGTTTCCTTTTAGGCTTTGACTTACGAAAGAGATTAAAATACCTAGGTTTCATTCTCAAGACAAATGGATACACAAAAGGTGACTAGGGATGGTTGTTGATCAAAATAGAAAAAATGATTCATTTCTTGTGTAACAGATGGTTCTAAAGATGTTCAGGTTAACCCTTGACAAGGTTGTCCTAGAAGCCATCCCAATATATTGGCATTCTCTAGCTTGAATCCCAAAGAGAGTGCTTAAAATAATGAGAAAACTTTGTTGCAATTTGTTATGAAGTGGTAAAGGTGAAGACAGTGGGATTCATTAGGCCTGTTAGTAGTGGATAGCTCTTCACCAAAATAAGGAAGATGAAGTTTGAAGAAAATACAAGTATTTGGAAAGGCTCTTGTTGCAAAACATCCTTGGAATCTCGTTACAAAAAAAAACCTTCAAAAATCTATTAATTATTAATAGTCAAGAATTATGTAGCCCCTGCTTCTTTATTGGACTAGATAAGGACTCTTTAGAAAATTATTAAGAATGTTTCAAATCATTAGAAAGGCATGGCACTAACCTTTCCTATAACTGGAAACTCCTTTACATAAAAAAATGGCAATGATATGAATGTAAGGATTAACTTAAATCCAATTACAGGATGTGGTGAACAAATTATTCTAGGACCTAACCTGATAAACCATTTTTCACGTTAACAAAGGGAAGTATTTTATACTTTACATCAAATTGTGTATACTAATGTTACAAATTTTTGGTAGTGTGGTTGGGAATCAACATAATCTATCAATCTGCGTGGGGAATGGAAGAATTCAGAGGATTCCTTGATGTAGGCTAAAAATAATGTTACACGTATGTACACTATAAAGTTAGGATATATATCCTTAATTGGTATTTTTTTGTCAAGAAGATATGTGATGGTGGAATAAAATACAATAAATAAAAACGACTAAGAAACAAGAATCTTCCAATGGCTCACAATCGAGATAAGGTTCCAACATGGGAAGGCTTGCAAAAAAGAGAAAGATAGGGACCCAGCATGAGGAATCTGGAAACAATTACTCATTTAGTTATTCATTTTCCATATGCTTAATATATGTAGAAAAATATCGAAAAAGTAATTGGAATGGACAATGCTGGACGAAGTACTTAGATGGAAGAATGCCTTGGATTTCGGTTTCAAAAGTAGGAACTAAAAGTTTTTAAGGCAATTCTATGTCCCGCTAAACGGGGTATTTGGCTGGTCTGTGATGCCTAGATCTTTGAAGGGAAACAAATTCAAATTTCCAAGGTTTACAATAAGGTCTATGGATTTTTTCATGAATGCAAAACATCTTCAAAGATAAGACGACCGTGGTAGGCAGGAGACATAGTTTCAGTCGGATGCAAACTTTAATATTATATCCCCGTGGTATATAGCTAGAAAGCCTCAAGCTTGACAGATCGAAGTGAACAACTCCATTTTTTCCTCTATATTTAGCAGGTGCTCGAGTCCAGTAATGCAATAACCATGGCGGATAAATGGCTCGGCGAATCAGAACTTTCTCCGTCTATCTGTGACCTCGGTGAACAACTATGTGTGTCTTCGGAGAATAAAAAGGAGGTTTTCTTCAGATAAGTTTTAGAGATATGTTGAAAAGCAACAATGCCACCGCTATTGATCGGCGAAGGCTGGAGAATCGAGGGTTTTTCCTTCATAATGTGCCTGCGGAGAATCGAGGGCTTTTCCTTGGTAATGTGCTTGCTGAGAATCGACTTTATGTGTGCTCAGAGAAGAAAATGTTCTTCCCTTTATATCTCCTCCATGGAGAATCGATCGTAGCATAAGATCCAAGATACACCGTCGATTGTCATTTATGAAAAACAACTAAATATCATGAAGAAATGAAATCTCTGCAAAGGCTAAGAACCATCTTATTTTTGTTGCATGATAAATGCCACTCTGTAGTTCTGAACCCTATAATTTCTGGCTCGGCTCCAGACTTGATGTTTTGCAGCGCTACTCTCTGAGTCTTTTCATAGTGAAAAGGGGGCCGAGTTCGAATTCCATGACAGGGACTCTGCATATGGTTGGCTCGATTCCAGGGTTCTCTGTGAGTTCTCTTGCTAATCAGTGAGCTGGAGGAGGAGGAGCCTCGATCACAATCACGCTGTCTGCCATTTTTGGAAGACAAATTCTTGGAGATAAATTTACTGGGGACCATAGGAAGGTATCGGAGGAAAAAAAAAAACAATGGAGCAGTGGTCTCCTTGTTGACTGGTGCTTGCAAAGAAATCCTGGGACGCTCCAATGGGCCTCTACCATCAAATTTGAAGAGCTAGTCTATTTCAATCAGAAGCGTATATATTCCTGCCACCCTTCCATAATAAAAAGCTTAAAAAAAATGCGTTTCAGTTGAAAAATGTATGTTATCTTCGCATTTCATTTTGAGAACGAAAAAATCAATCATGTTCGTGTTAGTTTTACTTTGTGGGTTTTCCTAATTACTTTAAACCCTAACCAAGATCTACTCCTTTGTAAGAAATTGAAAATAATGCACAGCGGAACTTATAAGAAATTGAAAATAATGCACAACGGAACTTAATTTCCATCTTTTAAAGCTCCTGGTCTTGACTTGAGTTGTTGGCTCTTGAATCCTTCCAAGAGCTTGCAATCCTTTTCTCTGGCTATCCTTGATAGAGTATCAAGTCTTCAATGGAGCAGATTGTTTTTCTGAGTGATTGCAAGCTTTGGAGACTCAGCCCTTTTATAGCAGTCCCAATCCTATGGCAGCCGAAATTTGGCTGTCAATTGACAGCTAAATTTCAGCCCCAATCCTAGGGCAGCCGAAACTTGGCTGTCCAGACAGCTTGACAGCCAAATTTCGGCTGTCAAGAAATTTATTACTGCTATTATTTCAATCAATTATAATCGGTCCATTAACAATTATAATTGATTAACATTATTCTATATGTATTTGTATCCAAATCCTTATTTAAATACGTTTAATGCCATAACTTAATTAATCACATTATTTGGCATATTTAATCATTACATAAACGTAATCTCGCTAACAGTATTTGATATCATAATCATAATGCACGCATGTCCAACCTAATTATTGTAATTAGACGTCTCTAAATCCAACATATTTGTTCTAACTCAAACTCAAATTTAAATTATATTTTAGTGTTCATATATTTTTTTTGTTGTTTTCCATATTCCCCTCTCTTTCTATGAACCATGATTTTCACCTCTTATACAATTTCTCATATATATAGAAAATCGAAATACCTTCACCTAGTTGCTAAAGGTTGTTGCATGGGGCTTGCCCAACTTAAAAAATACATATATAATTATCATCAGTATTTCTATATTTATTATATATCTATATCCTCTCCTTTATTGAAAGTCAAAATACCCTCTTTGCTGCATGCGGCTTGATACATATATATTTATTATATATAATTATCGTCAATATTTCTTTATTTATTATATATCTATCAATGAAGTTGCAGGTCGTTTAACATTCAGAAAAGAACATTTGGGAAACTTTTGACTAATCGAAGTTTTTGCTCGATGATTCCACATGAACTCATGATAATATCAAACAATGACACTAGGCGTGTAGTTGTTCCCCTTCTGATGGAATTATGGAAGGTTGTTCCCATCGTGATAGAAACTATGGGCCTCCAAGACAACAATGCCAATTGGCATTTTACGAGGCCAAGAGTAGATGTCGTCACTAGATCTTCTCTGGGATACGCTTTTGGTGGGGCCATGGCCACCTGGATTGTCTCATGGGACCCACGGCTCAAGATAATTGATGGGTATCTTTATGTATTTTTTCTAAGAGGACTAATGGGCCATCACAACTTGGACAAAATATAACATGTCACACGAGATATCTATGCTTGACATTCTGATCAAATATTTATATTTAATCAAAATATTAAAAGTATATTTGAAATTTTGATTTAACATATTAATCGTTTTAACAATTTGATTTATAATTACGTTGTTAGGCATTTTTTTTAGAATCAATGCCCTACCCATTGTTATCTACACTTTTCTTATGTTGTTAACATATGTTAAATGAATTATAATGACATCTGTCTTGTCTCCTTTTTTACTAAATTGACATATGTCTCTTCGATTATGACGGAATTCATTTCAGTTATGAGCGGAGTGGTGGCTGGTGAGTTGGAGCAAAGAAAAGATGGTGGGCATTACTTCTGCTAATGAGCTCAGCTAAGTTGTGTTTCTTCGGCCTGGAAGCTTAGGTAGTGTCTTAGGCGGTGGAAAGGATTGTCATTGTTTTCATTGATGAATAGAGTTGAGTTGTGTCTTCTCGACCTAGAAGTTTAAGGTAGGAATAAGTAATGGGATGGCATGGAACTTAAGGAAGCGCCTAGAAAAAATTTGCAGAGACAAAGGTGAAGCAATGAAGGATGAGCATGCACACTAGTTCTGCATTGAACATTATTTTTTTCCTTTTCACTCGTTGCAATGCTACCAAATTTAGACCATTTCGATAAGTTTCTGATCCATTTTGGGGTTGCTACCATTTCTTTCTGTAAGTTTAGATACAGGTTTCAGTGGCAAGAGTTCACAAGTAATATGTCTTTGCCAGGGTGTTAAATAGCCTAATAGGTAACCATTATTGAAGATGGACATATTTTAAATTGAATCCTAATATTCACGACATTTATATTTCTTATACTTCTCTTCTTATCATTATGTGTGTGAAACAATAAGTAGTTTCAACTATAATGATTTCATTATTGAATACATGAAATATAGTTTGTTAATGAAAAACTATCTTTCACTCTTTGATAAGCCTCATCAATTTTTGTTACTTAGATATGGTTAGATTTAATTTGGATGGTAAGGTTTCATTATCTTTCTCTTTTCCATGTGCTAATTATGAAACAACATTATTATACATACCTCCAGCGGGAGATAATACAATGAGTTTTGTTTTGACTGTAATCAATTTCCTTTGACTTTTGCCTTATTTTAGGAGCCTTATGAGGGAGATGTTTCATGACCAAGACTTACATCTACATTTGTAGGCTAAGTCATGCAACAAAACAGTCTATTTGTAGAATCAGATTCCTCATCGGATTCTTGGTATGATTACACCGAAAGAGGCCTTCTTGGGGAGAGAGTTGAATGTGTCACACTTCAGGGATTTTGGAGTCTTTTAATACCATGTCTCCAAAGAATCAAGGAAGAAGCTTGAGCCGACAACATAACTGGGGGTATTCCTGGGTTACAAAGAAACTCCCCACAACTACCATGTGTACTTTCCATCCTTCACAATGACAATTGTGTGAAGGGATGTAAAGTTTGATGAGGAGAGAGCCATGTGGTTATCTCTTGAGAGGAAGTTTCAAATCCAATTATAAGAGACACTTTTAGCTCCAAAGGGGGAGCCTCAGGAAGTTGTGGAGAAGCCACAAGTAGAGGAGTAGAGAGTGGATACATCCATGCAAGTATAACCATCCAGAGAAGGAAGGAAATGAACTAGGGAAGTTGATAGACTTGTGCAAGATTTGAGGGAGAATGTGGGAGCTCCTTCAAATTTTCATAGGCAAAGGAGGTCACCTAATTGGTACACTAGCTACATGGATCTAATGACTGAGCTTGTAGAGAATGAACCATCCTCTTTCAAGGAAGCAGTAGAGAAACCTGTATGGGTTGATGCAATGGTGGAGGAATACCAAACCATCGTAAAGAACAGTGTTTGGGAAGTGGTACCAAGACCAACAAATTAATCAATAGTCGGTTCGAGATGGGTCTTCAAGGTTAAGCATGTAGCAGATGCAAGTATAGAGAAGTATAAGGCCAAATTTGTGGCCAAGGGGCACTCTCAAGTTGAGGGAGTTGACTATGAGGAGACCTTTGCTCCTATAGCAAGGTACTCATCCATTATATCAATTCTTGATCTTGTTGTGTAGATGGGGTGGAAGATCCACGAGATGGATGTAAAAACAACATTTCTCAATGGATTTATTGAGGAGGAGGTGTACATCGAGCAACGAGAAGGTTTTGAGACATTTGATCAAGAGCCTCATGTGTGGATACTCAAGCTAGTGTTGTTTTGTCTCAAACAAGCACCTCGTGCTTGGTACACCAGGATCGATATCTATCTCACCAGTTTGGGCTTTGCAAAAATTGAAGCAGATAAAAACATTTATCATGTCTTGGTAGAAGGTAAATTTCTTATTCCTTTCTTATATGTTGATGATTTAATTTTAGTTATTGATGAGAAGTTGATCATATATTGCAAGGAGGACCTTACAGGGGAATTTGAAATGAAGGACATGGGCCTCATGTACTACTTCCTTGGGTCGGAAGCATGGTAAGGTGATGGGGAACTATTGCTCTCAAGGCAAGTGTAACATCCTCTCCTCCCGGGTCCACCCAAGCAACTGGCCAGCCGGGGTAAACATGCGATGAGAGATGCTACTATAAGAGATTCAACTTCCTTGGTGACCTTAAGAAAATGGAACCGGTCAAATAAATCAAACAACCCATCCACATCAACAAGAATACCCTCAGGATACGTGTCAACCATTTAGACATCCCATCCCTGAGTCTCATTGATGATTTAAGCCTTTTAACCCAAATTCACTCTCATACGCCTATGTGCCAGCGATTGTGGACTTTTCTCAGCAGACCTGTGCTAGTGACCCCAAGATTTGAGCCACTTTTATAGCCTAGAATCTCGGCCTGTTCCTAGAACTTGCTACAACCTTCAAAATCCACCAAAGACATGATAACAATGTTGATAAATCAAAATTGACCTAAGGACTATGCCTGAACATCCACAACTGGGACTGACATTTTGTTAAACACTATGCATCAATGCAACCTACAAGTATAGGATAGAAGACAGAGCATAAATGACTGAAAGAACTTATGAAACATAACCAAAAGGATCACCTCCTTCTCCATTGAACTATTATATCAAAAATTAGATCTTGCATCCATCCATTTAACAATTACAAGTAAATACATGAAATAACCATGACATGAACCAGTCATTTAACCATTCTTTTAACCAGCATAAAACCATATAAATATCAGAGATATGTAAACCATTAAATCCATATATAAATCATTGAAAAATTAAGAGAACTTAGCTTTTATTAATCACAAAAAAACTAACCTAGTGTGGCACTTCCACGTACCACCCGACCATAGACATGGTTGAACCAAATCTTTCTTTCAAGCAGCCACCCCCGTGCCATATCCTAAGCATGAATGTGGGATCTCATCGAACAACCAGTCCAAAAATAACCAAGGAAATCTAGAGGTTAAACCACCTCCACCCTCACCAAATTGTGATCACACCGAAACCAGTGCTCTAATCACAACCAAACTGAACATGGAATGTCATCCAGAATCCATCACTATCCTTGAGGAATCTTTTTCTTCCTTGCCTATCAGGGTTTATCGCAATCCAATCCCGGATCACTAGGCCCTAAACCAAGAACAGTCTCTCAAGCTTTACTTCAATCCAAACCTAGATCACTATGCCCTAAACTGATACTTCTCCCTCAAAATTTATCGTGTATCCTACCAAAACTTGTCAAAGGATTCCTAGGTCTTTTGGAATGAAACTTGAGACCACCTCCACTGTAAATTCTAAAATCCATCTAGCAAACCAAAGCTTAAAAACTGAAATAAACATCCCAACATACCATAGCATCTAGAAAAAGGTAAGGCTAGGCTTAAAACCATTGTCCTAACCTGACAAAACCATGCCACTAACAACAAGAGAACCATACACCAACATGGAAAGCCATGCATGTCCAAACCAACTAGGAAATCACACATGAAAAAGGTTACCTGCAAGTATTTTTGCTAAAGTTGCTTGATCCTGCTCTTCTTTGTTAATCCTTGCTTTCCTTTCCTTTTTTTTCCTTCCTTGATCTAAAGCTAGAGTGCTCCAAGAAAACTCTAAGTGACAAAGAGTGGGAGAGAGAGAGAGAATAATGAGAGGGGTCCAAACATGATCTGGCCAAGCCTAACATTGACTAATCTTGAGCCAAGAGCTTCCACTGACTAAGAGCTTGCCAACTGATCCTCATAAGCCTTTTTATTAATGAGGCCTCCATTTTCTTCATTTTCCATTATTTTCCTTCAATTTCCTTTGCACATGCAATCTATGACCATTCACCTTTCTTTTCTCCTATTTTCCTTTATTTTCATAAATAAATGTGCCAAAATGCATTATTTCCTTTTAATGCCCTTGCCTTAACCTTTGCCAATTTCTTTAGCCAAAACACACATCCAGTGATGCCCACTAGGATATTTTTTCCCAACATTCATCTTGGAATAAGTGTCCCTTACCCATGGTCTTATTTTTCCTTTATTAAATTTTATTATAGGAACTTTTCACCGAGACTATTACAGAACCCTCCCCCTCGGGGAACACCATCCTCGATGTTAAACAACACCATGACCTTAGAAAGCTGCTAAAAGAAAACATGCTTCCCATGGAGCTTTATAACTTAACACGTTGCAGTATTTACAATGAAAGACCTGGTCCAAAGAAAAACATCATGACAACATGACCATATAACAATCATACCACATATTGGAGCTTTATAACATAACTCATTACAGTATTTATAATAACCACATATATGCATATGCACATTTGCTAAACCATTAAATAAAATGGATACGATGCTCATATCAATAAATAAGGGAGTTAAGAGGCTCACACCTCCACCCTTAAAGTAGTAACAGGATTCACCTCCATCCCAGGAAGTCCAGAATCCACTTCCATACTCAAAGTTGCATCCATTATCTAGCACTATAATCCTACACCACTTATCCCCTCAGCGAACAGTTACCGACTCATAATTTCAGGGAAAACTCCCAATGTGCTTCGAATTCCATGTGGCAATGCTAATGACCAAAATAAATATATCTATGACCTTCCCTCTATGTTACATAGTCCCTCGCGAAATCCGGTCACCCCCTTCCATGCAGTCACTCACCTTACAAGTTCCCCAAAATCCCCCATCCTGGGCGACCCATCCCTTGGAAAGACTTCCTCACAATGGAATATCAATAACCAAGGCATATACCTACCTAAAAACTATCATACTGGTCTTAACATCCTCATAACAACGAATGGATGCTATTGGGTACCAGTGTCCCACAGTGGCCCTACTCTTGAAGCACTTTACCAACATACTATTGCATGTTCCAATTTATTGTGTTGTCGCTGCCAATTCTTGCAGTCGATTTCAACCACCCAACTAGGCATGTTCATTGATTCCTGTTCCAAGCACATAATTTTCATTAGATTCAAATAAATCAAAATAACCTCAAATCATACCTCATTGGTAGTTCGTTAATAAGGTACACTTGAAATCTTGTTTGCTTCCTGTCATAACAAGTCAAACTAACTATTTGATCAAAACATCATGTATAAACATATCACTTCTAGTTAGCTCAAAACAGAACCATCATAAATCACATGTAACCATCATAAACCAGAAGCATAGATCACATATAATCATCATATACCATAGTCATAAATCACATGCATAATAAAACTGAAATAAAAGGTTGATATATTCTTTCATCAATCCTTAGCTTCTACCTTTGTCTATATTTTTTACACACTCCGGATCGATTGCCACACCAGACAAAAACCCAATGCCTTCTCCTCAACCATTTGCACATACACGTAGTGTGCATCACACACATACAACTACACATGTCATACAACACCATGCAATATGTGCATCTACACCAGTACCATACGTACCACATGTACACAGTACCACCTATAAACTGCAACCACCTGCACAATGTGTGCACAACATCAATTGTACATGGAAACTCCTACACAATGTGTACACAATGCCACATGTAGACTACACCACCTATAGAATGTGTACACAATACCACATGCACGACATGTACATGACACGACATATACATAGCATCACATGAACAACATGTATACAACACCACTTGTACAATTATGCACTCAACACCATACGTACATAACACCACATATACCACATGCATGCAACACCACATGTACATAGAACTACATATGCAACATGTACATAACTTCATCTATACATAACACCACATATCTAACATGTACAAAGCACCATATTCACACATTGTCACATACACATCATGTGCACAGTACAATATGTACATAGCACCTCATATCCAACATCTACATGGCACCATCTATACACAACACTGCATATGCAATATTCGCACAATACTACATGCACATAACATCACATGTGCAACATGTGCACAACAATAGTACCACACATCAAAAACCACACTGTCTTTACCAAGCAATCTTGATTCCAGTGTCTTATCCATGCTTGTCCTAGCGTGTCACATACCACACTGCTTTCATTTCATTATTGTATCCCTTGGTATAACCTGTCCATAACATAGACATAATATAATCACATAATATCAACTCATAACCACATGATATTAGCCTTATATATTTTTCCATCTACTCTTCCCACTTGATTCCTCATGAACCAAAAATCTCTTCACTCCATTCCCCTGCATAAGAAATCATTCCTCCACAAGAATGATCTCTGGAAACCCTGTCAAAGAATGACATAGATACATACACACATGCATATATAATCATTATCATAAGGAAATCATCATCTTTTCAGACAACGACATACATACATACATGTATACATATATAAACAACAACATAATCATGATAATAAAATAATTACCAGATAATATAAGGTCTAGGTTAAGAGAACTTCCTTATTTGGGCACAAAATACACAACATTGAGAATCACAGTTCCCAACTTAGACAAAGCATCTAGCACCTCAGATCCATTTAATTTCCCTTCTCTCGTTACATTTCTCATGTCCATACTGCCACTGTCCATTTAGCACAATGGAACAACCAATCCAACTGACTGACATAGTCTCATCTTCAACTGCACTTACTCATGCACCGAGCTTCATTTGGGTCTTACATCATCTGTTGGGTACCACACATCTCTTTGATAACTCCATTAACTTCTTCCTTTACCAACCAATTCCTAAGACTTAAAACATAAAAGGAAATACCAAGAAACAAAGAAGAAGCAAAACCATGAAAACCAATAACAACACGACACCACAATAAAGTGGCATAGCTATGCACCAAACATAGGAAAAATTGCAAATCATGCAAAATTTTAAATCAAGCACAACAATCACAAAATACCAAAATCATAAGACTAACAATAGACACCATGACTCAATCCCCATGGTTCCCAAGGAAAGCTCAACCTGAGCCTTCTTCAAGATTTCATGGCAACCTATCTTTCCATTCAACTCCCTACATCACACTGCCATAGACACATAATTGTTAGTGCATAAATAAACATAGAAATACACAAGTTAGCTTACCTTTTTGTGTCACACACATTTCCTTGTAGCTAAACACATCCATGCCATCTCTCAAGGGGCTCCAATTCCCTCGACAAATCCACTTGTAACTAGAGACTATTTAATATACCCGTCAATTACATGTCCATGAATATAGCACATATCCACATAAGTTCAGAGAAATCAAGGTTAAGATGACTTCCTATGTGAAAAGTACTCATTCATTTGGAATTAGGGTTTCCAAACATAGCCAAAGCAATTCTTTCCCAATTCATTTCCTTTACCTTTTTACCTTGTTGCAATCAAGGCTTACTATGTACTGTCACATCACCCAACTGTTATCCTACCATGCTAATACCAAGCATGTTTCCTACAACTTCTCACACATAGCAACCACATGTTCCAAATATCAATACAATCATATCTATCAATTTGAAATCAACCTTTACAAGGACCATAGTCAACTCATAGTCATTAGACATAATGCTACAACTGTCACCTACTATACTCAAGTACATATCAATTGTCTCAACACATATGTGTTAGCACAATTATCTTAAAACAAGATCATTCCCCCATACAATTATATAGACTCATATTCATATCATGCAATAAATCAAACATTCAACAAAATACAAACATACCAAGTCATATAAATCAACTCGGTGAAAAAATCAAGAACGAAGAACCAAGTATTCTACATAAGTGAACTCATACCTTAGTGTATCTCAGGGGAGGCTATCTTGTTTGCACAATCAATCTTAATTAGCATGATATAACTTCACAACATATCAGTTCAAACACAAGTAAGATCATGATATCCATAACAATAACTAACTAATATCTTCACATCCTAACTCATAAACAATTATCATTTATGCATAGAAATCACATATGTACGATCGGTCTCGAATAGTACAACACAATGCAACACAATAAGTCGTCTCATACCTGAATGTCGTAACCCTAACCATCTGCATAGGCCAATCCAATTTAGTGTGATACTTATAACATCAAGGTATAAATGTTATAACCCTAGTCATCAAGTTAACTATCATTTAACAACAACAAGTTACCCTATAAGATGCTTCACCAACAACATATAACATAATCATCAAGTTATCTAATGTAAAACAAGAATATCAATGCATACAACTACATGTTACTATCATTCTTAACCATTCGAAACATGTGCATATAGCTACACTAATCAACTAGCATACATCATGAATGTAACCATAACATCAAAATACATGTACATAAACCTAATGTATATAAACCTAATGCATATAACAATCCTTGACTTACATACTTGCATGCCAAACATATAATACATGTATGTCGATCTGCTCTTACCCCAAATCATAACACTACAATCTCATTATCATGATATGCATCTCCTGCTCTATCTCAGCCAACACATTAGCATCGTAACGTACCAATGTCACCCTGATGACCTAAATTTCATACCATGACTTCACAAGGCATGCTTGACCTACTATTCATGCATAACTATAACAAAGACCATACATGCATGACAACTACATTTAGACATAACACATGAGTACCAAACCATACACACATCATTCTAGCTAGAGTCCATTCGTCAATGCATGACAATATCAGCTTCACAAACCATGACCCCATCCATGACAACAACCATTACTCCATTGTACACATTGCCACATGCAACAATCAACATGCATAAGCAATGCCTAATCAATTATTGTTAAAATTGGCAACTAGGGCCAAACTTCATGTGGATCATATTATTCATGGCTGATAATATGTTCATTAGATTCCTCTCGTCGAGAGGTGTAGGATTGATCTAAAGATCATCTGATTCCGATAAGTACTCATGGATATATGAATTTATTTTGATTATGGAATTATTATCGAGGGGACCTACAAAACATGTAGGCTCAGAAACCAAACAGTCGCATCTATTCAAACATCAACATTTGTGTATAAATACAGGAGGAATTTTCCTCATTTTTAGTCACTCATCTCATTACATATTTCTCTCTCTACTGCATAAAAAAGAGTCTCTTCTCTAATGCGCAGAAAAGGGTCTCTCTTTCACACATGTGAAGCCAGAAGCCGCTGAAACTGAAGCTGCAATTGTAGATCCAAACTTTGACTAGTGTGGACCATCAAACCTCCTCTTTTGATCTATGTTGTAGGTTCATCTAAACCTCCTCTGAAGGCTGCAATTTTTGGTGGTGGAATCAAGTCGATCCGACGGATGGTTTGCGAGATATCGACTGCCCTAGTTTGAAGGAAGCTGCAACTACATAAGTGAAGTTTGACCTACATGGACCATAAGATCTCCTCATCTGAACTACGTTGTAGGTTCATCTGAACCTCCTCTAAAGGCTGCAACTTTTGGTGGTGGAATCAAGCCGATCTGACAGTTGGTTTGTGAGATATCGATTGCCCTAGTTTTGATGATGAAGCCACTAATGTTGGTGTTGTTGATCTAGGGTTTGCTACTGCTGATATAAATCAGATTTATTGTACTATTTATCTCTGCTGAATTATTGAAGATAAAAGAAGATTTGATCAAAGGGTTTCCCCACACCTTGTGGGGTTTGTTCCTGGCTAGCTGCGACACCTTGTGTCTCTTGTCTTGGCTTGTTTTATGTTGATCATTTAATGTTCTCTCTGCACTTTACTTTATGTACATGTGATTGCTAATTTGTGAAATATAATAAGAAAAAGAAGTAAACTGTTATAAGCATAGAACCTACCATAAATTAACATGGTATCAGAGTTAAGGTGAAGACAAAGCCCGAGTAAGAGCAAGAGCAATCACTGAAGAGAATATTAGCAAGGCTGCCCTAAAAGAAATATGGGGTCCTCAACACTCTTTCCTGCTGAAGACAAGCTCCATGAGAAAGCTGACTATCACAGATGGAAGATGTCTATTGATCTAACCCTAGAAGATCAACGAGTGTTGGACCATGTGAGAGGCAATATTGTTGAGCCTCCATCAAATGCATCCACTACTGCCAGGTACAAATGGAAAACCAAAGAAGTCAAAACAAAGAAGATCATCCGGGACTCTATCGACAAGCACTTGGTGGCCTACATCTCTGACCTGAACACCTCCAAGGAAATCTATGATAGATTGGTGAGTTTATTTATAGTTAATGATGCAAATCAAGTTTTGTTTCTTAGAAATAAGCTGAGGGACATCAAGAAGGGTAAAGATGAGAGTATGCAAGCATAATTCTTAACAATCACCGAGATCAAGAGCGACCTCCTATCTACTGGGGAGGCTATTATTGATAGGGAAATGGCACTCATGACTCTTGGAGGATTACCATCTGAATGGTATGTGTTCAAGACTACTCTTGTGAACAATCATGTAATTCCTGGTTTCAAGGGCTCGATGCATTCTAGAAGAAACAAGGGTAGAAGAGCAAGAAATGCCCTTGCCTAAAGGTCCTCCTACTGCCTTTTCTTCTCATGATAAGAAAATAAATAATTCCAAGTCTAAATCGAAAATAAAGGTTGGACCTAAGGGTGGAAGAAAAGGACGATGTTACATTTGAAATAAAGAAGGTCACTATGCAAGGGAATGCCCTGATAGAAAGGACTCTCACCATGAATATGATCAAAATCCCTATCTTGGTAATCGAAGGGATGCAAAATTCAATAGAAAAGGTAAAAGGAATGTTGGAAATCAAGGAAGAGGACAACCATTCAAGAAGGCTAGAAATTCTAGGATGTATTAAATGCACTTGACCTCCGAAAGAACCTAGTGTCCATTTTGGCAATGGAAGACAAAGGCTACAAGGTAATCTTCAGTGATGGCAAGGTACGTGTATCGAAAAATAATGTTAAAGATGCCTTTAATCTTGGGTTTCGTGTTGATTCATTATATCAAGTCGATGAAATTCAGGTAGGTGTCATGTCTTATGACACATCTCTTTAGTTTGAACTTTGGCATTGTAGGTTTTCCCACCTCCATCACAAAGATCTACCCAATGTAAGACATATGGTAATAGGGATGCCTGAATTATGAGTAGAAAAATAAGGTGTATGTTCGGGATGTGCCGAAGGAAAGCTCAAAAAGGGACCATTGCCCTCAAGCCTAAGCAAGACCTTTGATATATTATAGTTGGTTCACTCAGGAATACCTGAGGTTGGCATTTAGAGGGAGACTACTACACCACATACTCCAGAGCAGAATGGTGTGGCACCATATGATTGTGGAAGCTATCTCTATGGGTAGACAATGTAACAATGCCTGATGTGGAAGAATTGATGGATCCTATTTATCCACCTGAGCCTTCCTCTTCTAGGAAGATGCCTTCATGGCTTAGGGGGATATTTAATGATACTGAAAGACATGTTGCACCCCAAGGAACCTTCCGTGAAAGTAAGAAACCCAACAGGTATCAGGGATACCTGACCACTATGAGCATAATCATACAAAATGAGCCTTCATCATTCTCAAATGCCATCAAGCATCAAGTATGGAAGGATGCTATGACCATTATGGAGAATGATATCTAGGAAGTAGTTCCCAGACCCCAGGACATGACAATTGTTACTTCAAAATGGCCTTACAATATAAAACTGCAGCAGATGGAAGTACAGAATAGTATAAGCCTTGTTTTGTTGCTCGTGGTTTCTCCCTGAAGGAAGGTATAGACTATGATGTGATAATTGCCCCTATTTCTAGATATACGACCATTCACTTGATCATAGCCCTTGTGGCTTCACAAGGATGGAACCTACATCAGATGGATGTCAAGACCGCATTCTTGCACAGTTCGATCAAAGAAGAGGTCTATGTGGAGCAACCCAAAGGATTTGAGATTTATGGTTGAAAATCTAATGTATTTAGGTTGAAGAAGGCTCTCTATGGGCTGAAGCAAGCACCTTGAGCATGGTATGAGAGGATCGATAGCTACTTGATGAAGTTGAGATTCATTAGGAGTGAAGTCGATCCTAACCTTTACTTTAAGGTTGGAGATGACAAGCCTCTCATACTAGTGTTGTATGTGGATGACCTCTTTCTAACAGGTGCATACCCTCCCATTCACAAATGTAAGAGGGAGTTGGCTTCTGAATTTGAAATGAAGAGCCAAGGACTTGAAGTGTGGCAGAAGCCAAGGGAAATTTTCCTATCTCAAGGAAAATATGTGGTGAAGATTCTGAAAATACTTGGTATGGTAGACTGCAAGCCTGTGACTACCTCGAGGATCTTAACTTTCAGAAGTTATATGGTAGTGATGTTGGACCAGATTTGGGAAATGCCTCTAAGTTTCAAAAACCCATTCGCATTGATGTTCTTGGTGAACCTCCATCTGAACATATGTTTTGCAGTTAGCATTGTGAGCTCATATTTGGTTGAGCCTCACTAGATTGGTGCCAAGAATCTTCTGAGATGTCTTCAAGACACAATCTCTCATGGATTGAAATACCATTGTCGGAAATATGAAACTGCATGATTATTCGAATGCTGATTAGGCAGGTAGTGTGGAGGATCACTAGAGCACTTTTTAGTGTTGTTTCTCTTTGGATTCTACTTCGATATAATGGATGAGTAGGAAGTAGAAGTCAGTTGCCATAAGTACTGCCGAGACCAGATACATATCTACGAGTATGATCTCGTATGAAGTTGCCTGGTTGGGGAAGCTCTTCAGTGAGTTGTTTGAACACATACCACCGTGATTCTCTGTAATAACCAGAGGTGGGATTTGATTATTGAGGAATCCCATATTCGTTGATTGCTCTAGTAGATAGACATCATCTGGGATATGGTAAGTTGATGAGCAAGGAGGCTCCATCACATTATGATGATGTACAGGTCGATACACCTTGTCAAAGCCCCGAGGAAATATCTAATCTGTGATTTTCCCAAAAGACTTGGAGTCATCAAGAAACCCTTGTACAAGGGTCCTGCATGTTGCATACATTGAGCTTTGGGAGCTCTAAGGGCTTGCAGTTCTTACTGGAGCAACATACGACCACAGGGTGACTCACCCTCCCTTGGTTGGTATGCACTGGAACAAGATATTCACTCTCTTATGGGACAAGATGATTCGCTTTCTTGTGGAACAGGATGATTTTCTCTCCTATGTAGCAGGATGATTAGTTCTCTTGTGAGGCCTGGATTGATGTGTTCCCCATGGTGATTGTATCAGGATTGATGTGTTCTCCTGTGAGGCCTGGATTGATGTGTTCTCCATGGTGATTGTAGTAGGATTGATGTGTTCTCCTGTGAGGCCTGGATTGATGTGTTCTCCATGGCGATTGTAGCAGGATTCATGTGTTCTCCTGTGAGGCCTGGATTGATGTGTTCTCCATGGCGATTGTAGAAGGATTCATGTGTTCTCCTGTGAGGCCTGGATTGATGTGTTCTCCATGGCGATTGTAGCAGGATTGATGTGTTCCTGTGAGGATGGGATTGATTAAGTTCTCCTGTCGAGACATCCTACCCATGCAGTCTAGGACTCATGGGAAGTACCTCTCATCTGATCAATGAGCAGGGAAATGAAATTAGGGACCATAGTAGTACTGATGGACACATCATTGTATCTATCGTACTCCCTATGCTAGGATGACCTCCATTGATCTGGGATCAATGATATTGGTTTGGGACCAGTGGTAGGAGTGGTACATTTTATGACACTGACTTCGGGTTGGTTGTTATTGGTCTGGGACCAGTGGTATGTACTCTGAGACTGACTTTGAGTCAGTGGAGGATGTTACTAGTCTGGGACTAGTGGTAGGAGTTGCACTCACTATGACGCTAACTTCGGGTTGGTTGAGACTGGTCTGGGACCAGTGGTACATACTTTGAGACTGACTTTCAGTCAGTATGATACATCCTCGATCATTTCTTCTTATTCATAATTCGAACAAAAGCATAGCAGAGCCGTACAGATCAGTATAGGGCAGAACAAGACAAAGCAGAACAGGAAAAATAGAGCAGAACAGGACAAGGGTTAGGTTGTACAAGGCAGTGCATTTGATGGATGAATAGTAGCGACCAACAGACAGATTGCAGATGATGTTCTCCCTAGTTGAGAGGGAGTGATAAAATTCACAACTAGGGCCAAACTTTATGTGGGTCATCTTATTCATGGCTGATAATGTGTTCATTAGATTACTCTCATTGAGAGGTGTAGGATTGATCTAAAAAACATCTGATTCCGATAAGTATTCATGGATATATGAATTTATTTTGATTATGGAATTATTATCAAGTCGACCTACAACTCATGTAGGCTCAGAAGCCCAACAATCGCATCTATTCAAACATCAATAGTTGTGTATAAATACAGGATAAATTTTCCTCATTTTCACTCACTTATCTCATCACATCTCTCTCTCTCACTACTGCACAGAAAAGAGTCTCTTCTCTACTACGTAGAAAAGGGTCTCTCTCTTTCACACATGTGAAGCTGGAAGCTGCTGAAATTGAAGTTGCAACTGCAGATCCAAAATTTGACCAGTGTGGACCATCAAACCTCCTCTTCTGATCTTCATTATAGGTTCATCTGAACCTCCTCTGAAGGCCGCAACTTTCCGTGGTGGAATCAAGTCAATCCAACAAACGATTTGCGAGATATCAACTACCCTTGTTTGAAGGAAGTTGCTGAAACTGAAGCTGCAACTGTAGAAGTGAAGTTTGACCTACGTGGACCAGAATATCTCCTCATCTGAACTACGATGTAGTTTCATCTGAACCTCCTCTTAAGGCTGCAACTTTTGGTGGTGGAATCAAGTCGATCTGCTGGTTGGTTTGTGAGATATCGACTGCCCTAGTTTTGATGATGAAGCTGCTAATGCTGATGCCACTGATCTAGGGTTTGCTACTACTGATATAAATCAAATTTATTGTACTATTTATCTCTTTTGAAATATTGACGATAAAAGAATATTTGATCAAAGGGTTTCCCCACACCTTGTGGGGTTTGTCCCTGGCTAGCCGCCACAACTTGTGTCTCTTGTCTTCGCTTGTTTTTTGATGATCGTTTAATGTTCTATCTACACTTTACTTTATGTACATGTGATTGCTAATCTGTGGAGTATAATAAGAAAAAGAAGTAAACTATTATAATCATAGAACCTACCATAGATTAACAACTACACATACGCATGAACCCATGTAGTCGAGCATAAGTGGTCAATTCTTGTAACCAACCTACAAGAATGATACATGTAATCAAAGATACAAGAATTCAACCTAACATACAAGGATGCAATCAAGATGTATATAATCATGTAACCAGTCATATACTCCTGACGATGCATTCCATAAAATCAACATCAAGTTCCTCATGATAACCTTACTCCTATCATGACCAATCATTATGTAATGCAACAAACACATGGAATGCAAGTGTAAGAGACACACATGCAACTGACATGCATGCATGACCAACACATTCACACAAGGAGAGCATAACCACACTCTGATACCACTCTGTAATGCCCTCACCTCCCATGGGTCCACCCAAGCAACTGGCCAACTAGGGTAAACATGCGACGAGAGAGGCTACTATAGGGATTCAACTTCCTTGGTGACCTTAAGGAAATGGAACCGACATAACATATCAAACAACCCACCCACATCAGCAACAACACCCTTAGGAGACATGTCAGCCACTCAAACATCATGTCCCTAAGTCCCACATATGATTTAAGCCTTTTAACCCCTAGACACTCTCACGATATAAGCATGGAAATGTTCAAGAACCCAAAGTCGCTCTCATAGACCTATGTGCTAGCGACTATGGACTTTCCTCATCATACCTATGCCAACAACCTCGAGATTTGAGCCACTTTTCTAGCCCAGAATCGTAACCTCTACCCAAAACTTGCTACAACTTTTAGAAGCCATCAAAGACATGATAACAATGTTGATAAATCAAAGTCAACCTCAGTAGTAGGCCTAAGGATCCCTAACAATCAAACGCTTGGCATCAATGCAACCTACAGGTCTAGGATACAAGATGGAGCATAAATGACTGAAAGAACTTATGAAACATAACCATAAGGATCACCTCCATCTCCATTGAACTATTATATCATCAATTAGGTCTTGCATCCATATATTTAACAATTACAAGTAAATACATGAAATAACCATGACATGAACCAGTCATTTAACCATGGTTATAACCAACACAAAACCATATAAATATCAGAGATATGACATCCATTAAATCCACATATAAATCAGTCAAAAAGTAAGAGAAATTAGATTTTATTAATCATAGGCAAATAGACCAGGTTCATGACTTCCATCTACCACCCAATCGTAGACATGGCTGCACCAACTATTTCTTTCATCCAGTCACCCCCATGCCATATTCCGAGCATGAATGTGGGATCTCATATAAAAACCAATCCAAAAACAACCAAGGGAATCCATAGGTTAAACCATCTCCACCCTCACCAAACTGTGATCACACCAAAATCGGTGCTTCGATCACAACTAAACTGAATTTGGAATGCCATCCAAAATCCATCATGATCCTTGAGGAATTTTCCATTTCCTAGGCTCTCAAGCTTTATGGCAATCCAATCTTGAATGACTATGCCCTAAACCAAGACCGACCTCTCAAGCTTTACTGCAATCCAAACCCAGATCACTAAGCCCTAAACTGAGACTTCTCCCTCAGACTTTACCATGTATCTAGCCAAAACTGATCAAGGGATTCCTAGGCCTTTGGGAATGAAACTTGAGACCACCTCCACCCCGAGATCTGAAATCCATCCAACAAGCCAAAGCTCAAAAACCAAAAAAAACATCCCAACATACCATGGCATTCGGAAAAAAGGCAAGTCTAGGCTGAAAACCATTGTCATAACTCAGAAAAACCATGCCATCGATAGCAAGAGAACCATACACCAATATGAAAAGCCATGCATGTCCAAACTAGCTAGAATATCACACATGTAAAACATTACCTACAAGTATTCTAGGTGAATTTGCTTGATCCTGCTCTTCTTCCTTGATCTTTGCTTTCCTTTCCTTTCATTTCCTTGCTTTTCCTTCCTTGATCCAAAGCTAGAGTGCTCCAAGAAAACTCTAAGTGATCAGGAGAGAGAGAGAGGGAGAGAGAGAGAGAGAGAGAGAGAGAGAGAGAGAGCTCCAAACTTGAACTGACCAAGCCTAACACTGACTAAGTTTGAGCCAAGAGATTCCACTGACTAAGAGCTTCTCAACTGATCCTCGGAAACCTTTTTATTAATGAGGCCTTTATTTTCTTAATTTTCCATTATTTTCCTTTAATTTCCTCCTCACATGCAACTTGTGACCTTTCACCTTCCTTTTCTCCTAAATTTCCTTTATTTTCATAAATAAATGTGCCAAAAATGTCATTTTTCCTTTTAATGCCTTTGCTTTAGCCTTTGCCAAATTCCTTAGCCAAAACACACATCCATTTATGCCCACTAGGATATATTTGCCGAACATTCAACTTGGAATAAGTGTCCCTTACCGGTGATCTTATTTTTCCTTTATTAACTTTTATTACAGGAACTTTTCACCAGGGTTGTTACGACAAGTATGAAAATGAGGTACTATAGAATTTCTGCATGGAGAGTTGCAAACCCATGGAGATACCTCTAGCAACCAACTAGAGGAAGGAGGATGCCACTTTAGGTGAGGAAGTGGATGCTACCATTTATCGATAGCTAGTGGGTTCACTGATGTATCTTGTGAACACACTATGAGATATGTGCTATGTAGTCAACCAGCTGAGATAAACTATGGTTAGGCCAACCAAATTATTTTAGAAGGAAGCAAAGCATGTTTTCTGGTACCTCAAAGGCACTATCTAGTTTGGACTATGGTACAGATGGATAGAGGGAGTGAAGCTGTATGGCTTCACATATGTAGATTGGGCAGGGATTCCATCAGACCGAAAGAGTACATTTGGTGGAATTTGCAATGTTGAGTCCACAATTGTTTCCTGGTACAACAAGAAGAAAATATATGTTGTGCTCAACCTGACAAAAAATAATACATGACTGCAAGTCAAGCAACATGTGAGGCAATCTGGATGAAAAAGATACTTGTGGGGTTGTTTGGTCAGATGATGGATTCAACTGTGATCTATTGTGATAATCAGAGTTTCATAAAGCTCTCTGAGAATATTGCATTTCATGATCACTCCAAGCATATATATATTCAGTATCACCATGTACTGGAAAATGTGCAGAGGCGGATAATGTTGTTACAATACATTTCGACATAAGAACAAGATGTTGAAATTTTGACAACGGCATTATCAAGAGGGAAGTTTGAGTTCCATAGGTGTAGGATAGGGGTGGTTGATAATCCATTTCTTGTTGAGAGGGAGTGTTGAAAATTGCAACAATAAATTCTTTATTTGATTTTTCCTTGACTAGATTGAGAAAAATTGAATTTCCACATTAGAAGACAACTTGGATGCAATTAACTTGTGTGACATGGCTTGTGTCACAGAGTTTACTAAGTAAACTCAAGTTAAAGGAGTTAGAGTTTAATTAAGCATGTGTGATTGCTAATTTGTAGAAATCAAGGTCATTTATTTCAAGTTCTTTTTAGTTAAACTAGTTTTAGATGTTGGAGGAGACTTCACTCAAACTCAGTGATCATCCATTTAACTAATCAATCAACCCAAAATAATTAGTGCATGCAGAGAATTTAAGTTCCCCAGCTGTGGTGGAGATTCCAAGGCAGTGTAACATCAGTTGTAGACTAGTCTTGAGTGTACAGGTGTTGCATGCAGTCAAATGATAAACCTTGGGAATTGCACAATCTATTTTGGAGAAATTCCTAAATAATAAGGGCCTAATTTCTTCAGGAATTGTGCATGGAAATAGGGGCTCAAACAGAGGAAAAAATGAATAAGTCTAGATTAGAGCTTTTCAATGAGTAGAGAGGTAGGTTATTCAGTTGCAAGTTGAGCTGAGATTGAGGTAGAAATTGTAAGACATATCTATTTCTCATATTAATGCAAGCATGCATTGGGGTTTTTAGCATATTACTTTCCCCTAGAAAAATTATTGTGTGTATGTGTGTTATTTCTCATTGCATGTTTGTGATTGATTTTCTAAATTGTAAATTGATTTCTGTAGAGCAGTGGAGTAGGTTTGTGTCTTTTGATTTTGATTAAAACTTCATGAGCAATTGAAAATCTACACCATAATTTCTACAATGTAGTTGAGGCTAAATGAAACACATTTGCTAACTAATAGTCACCTATGTGGGTAGAAAAGAAATAGAGGAAAATTATCGAGTACCTCAGAATATGATAAAAAAATACATGTAAAAAAGGACACAACCGATGGTGCCTATCAGTAAAAAAGAAAAAATACAGGCCAATTAGTGCAAAAAGGATTCAGCCTCTCTGATGACTCTGTCAATGAGGATCTCAAAGAAAGCCATACCAGACTAAAGAGAGATAACATGCTTATAAAGAGTGTGTGACTCCATATTTTGCAGCTAGATACATGTAGGATGGAGATGTCTTTGAAAGCATGTAACAAGGCCAAGATATTTTCCATCTAATGGTGGAGAGATGGGACCTCAAGAGAAGCCTTCCCCCGAATCCATTCAATGACAATCCTAGAACCCCCTACAATCTTGAGCCCATCAATAGCGAGCCATGTTGCACATTGGAGGGATCCCCAGAGTGCAACCACCTCTTCCCTACAATAAGTACCGCTCCTTCCATGTAGAAGACACAAAATGAGCGTCCAGGGAAAAGCTTGATGGATATCCCACATCCACATCTACTCTTGGCAAAGGCTCCAATGAGGAAGGCTAGAGGGAGTGAATCCCCTAGATCCTTGAATGAAACAAATCCGCGCAACAATCTTGGGGTCCATGGGTCGATCTCATTGAAGAAAGCAACAATCTTGAGGCAAGTGGCCAAGATATTACAGGGTACATTTTCAAAGATGTAAGTATTCGTGGAATGCCAAATTTCCTAGAAGACATAGAAAGAGAGGCCTATGTATGCTTTCAGTTGTGAAGACCAAAACTGAAGACAAAGGAATATAGAGGAATATATCTCCCCCTTGCTTGAAGAGGGTTTTATCGTTCAACAAAATTTGATTAAAAAGTAGTAAGAAAATCAAATGGGAGAGGAACGAGAAATCTAGGATTGGCATGGACATTTCCAAAATAGGGCGCACATTGTCGGCCCTGGATATTACATTCATCGAATACATTACATGATAATGTTAACATTAAGAATTGTAAAGCAATAAAGTAAGCAAATCTCCAACATCTGAATCCAATTTTGCGTTAAATACATGCAACAAAGTATGAGTGGTATGCCAAAATTTATTTATTGCAATTTTCATCATTCATAAATTATTATCTATTAAATATAACTAGCACAATTACATTAATAAATAAATATCAATATATGTTATCATAAATATATTTTTCCTTTTATTTAACCATTCAATGCTATATATAATACACGTTATACTTCAATTTTCAAATGCTGAGAAACAAAAAACAATGTCTACGTATAAACAACCTAAAAACTCTAAATGTTGCCTACATAACTAAACTATAATTTTCTCCCTAGATATGACATTAAAGAATGATACTATTTATAGATCTGAATGGTTGGACCCAAATTTAATTTTCCACTCTAGGATTGCAGACTTAAGTGCATGATTTGGAATGAGTTTATCATGGTCTAGAGGCTCGTTCGTCATTGGAGACGTATTGTTGTTTTCAAGCCAAGCCTTGATGTTGCTGTGCTCATATGTGAAACCATCAGCCGCGATATGTGGATCGACCATGATTTCCTGCATACAACAAGGGCAACATGTCCACATACTTTCAGTATTAGAAATGATAGCCAGATGTTCATGAATCATCCGCATATAGTTCTGTTTACTTAAATGAATTAAGGCATCGTATCTAATTGAGATGGGTTTTCTTTCAACTTATTATCAGTCACACCTCCTTTCTTGAAATGAAACCTGGGCGAGAAAAACTAACCTGGAGTATAGGACAAAGGAAGTGATGTGGGGGCATAACACGAATTTCCTCTCTGACATGTCTGGTTTGAGCAACAGCAAGGGCTTTGAATCTCTCAAGTTTTGGCAGAACATCATTTTCCAAGTTTGGCCTGTCCCTGCGCCGAAACTCTGCACATTTCAATCCTAATGTTGCCAATTCTAGGGCCTCATTCAGAGGCCAATCTCCAGCATTTTCGTCCAGAATCTGCTCTAATGACCTTCTCTCAATGGCTATTTCAACTGCCTCTGTTATAGCCATGGGAGGTTTTCCTGTCAACACCTGCAGAATTATTATTCCCAGAGCATACAAATCAGACTTGGGGCCCAAGCTACCAGTCCTTTGGTACTCAGGATCAATATAGCAAAACGTGCCTGCAGGGACGGTTTCATTGTACTGGGTTACCATGTTTGTGGTCATTGCAGGCACGAGCTTAGCAAGACCAGCATCACCAATTTTGCTAACAAAGTTGTCGTCAAGTAAGATATTAGCAGGCTTCAAGTCTCGGTGAACAATTGGCTCTGGCTTGGAGCTATGGAGATAAAGCAATGCAGATGCCACTTCCCAAATGATTCTGAAGCGCAAAAACCATGGAAGGGGAGCACTGTTGCCTTTGCAGAGCAGACGGTCTTCTAGGCTTCCATTTGCCATATACTCATATACCAAACACCCATGGTCAGGGCAGGCTCCAAGCAAAAGTACCATGTGAGGGTGACGAACTCGGCTCAAAATCTCAAGCTGAACAATTTAGGAAAAGAAAGACACCGAACCAAAGATTTAAAAACAGACTAAGCAGAAACCCAAGTATTAAAATTCTTCCGCAGATTCATTAAATTGAGTTTCAGATTTTAAGAGCATAACCAGGTAGTGCTTTAAAGATTTAATACCTCTCGTTGAAATTCCTGTATTCCTTGAGTTGCTTCATTTTTAATAATCTTAACTGCCACTGTGGTATGTTGCAAATTGCACATGTAGACAGCGCCATAACCTCCCTCTCCTATCTTGAGTGAATCAGAGAAGAAATTTGTGGCAGTTTGAATTTCTTCTATTGGGTATCTCGTGTATCTGTATCCTTGATGGGTAGATTCAAGCTCTTCCTGTGCTTTCTTTCTCTCTGCTGCTTCTATTGTGGCTCTTAGTTCTGCATCCCTTCTTTCTTGGGCCTCCTTTTCAGCAAGCTGTCTAGCTTTTTCAGCCATCCTAATGGCCATTTCACTCTTTACTTTCTCTTCGGCAGCGATTGTTCTCGCTATCTCTTCCCTTTTCTTTGCTTCCTCGACTTTTCTCACGTCTTCCATGACTTGGAGAGATAGTTCGTCGGCCTGTCAGCGGCATTGAGCTCCTAAACATCAACCCTCCAGTGTATACCTTGTACCCATAACTGCATATGTGATATTCAACCTACATTCAACTAGACTATAATTTTTAAAGCAAGACAGACAGATGAAACTCACCGTGATTTTCGCTTTCATTGCTTCTTCCCTCTCTACAGCAAACATGCCTTGAGTATGCTTTAGCTCAAGCTTCAACCTTCCTAACTCGAGCATTATGCGGTGCTGAACTAGTAGAGAAAGAAATCATATTAGCTCAGACCAAACCCATTATATACCTCTTGACATTGTCAACAATTTTTTGAATCAGAGACAGCGCTTGATTGTCAGGTTCTACATGTTGTTTTTCTGGATTTTTAAGTTCATATACACTCAGGCATCTCTAAAACTAATGCATTGTTCTGAGTGAGTTACGGGAGAACTCACTGGAGAACCTATAGTAATAACTATATTCTGTCAATATTTCAAATTTTAATAGGGAGTCATCATCACGACTATTTCTGATTGTCAATATTTCAAATTTCAATAGGGATTCATCATGGCTACTATTTCTGAATGTTAATAATATTTCTGAATGTTAATAATAGAAGAGGTAAATGAGAATTTTAAATAATTGTTTTGATTTAAGGAAAAGATGAAAGTCTTCATAATTATTACTATCCATATTTAAAAATATATATTAAATTAAGTTTTTGTTCTAATTCCTATATTTTTATTTTATGATAATTTAATTTAGAAATTAATTCATTAATCACAGAATATTAAAATAATAATTATTATAAACTATTTATTATTAAACCTAATTATTAAAATAATAATGCATTGTTCCGGTGATAAGTTTGCACTCTTCTAATAGCATGTGATAAACACAGATATCAGAATGATTAGTATATGTGATCAGCACAAGTATCTATCTTTAAACAATTGGGAATGAAAGGGTAAAATGGGAAAGAATGATACTCGGTATCCGAATGATTCGTATATATGAAAATCACAAAGGTCTATATTTGGAAAATTGGAAATAACCCGAAAAGGTTTGATTTCAGAAATGAACGAAAACATATTTGAAAAACAAAAATCTGTCATTATGCTAGATGGATAAATCCATCTTTATTTATTATTTAATAGCAGCACAATGGAAGATATTAATAGAGTAAAGGTTTATTATATTAATAGAACAAAGGTTTATTTTATTTTACTTTTGGTAAGTTAGGTTGTTTTGTATTAATTTTAAAAAATAAAAAATTATATTCTATTATTTTAGAGAAACCAGATTATTTATTTTGTTATTGTTATTGGTTTATTATTAGAGAAATCAGAATAGTAATCTAACCTAAATTGTTTTGAAAAATAGACACCATCTCTGCATATAAATACAAGGATTTAGAAGACTTATGACAATCTCATTGTTATCTCAAAAAAACGGTCTGTCAACCATCAAAACATTCAAAACAAGGAAAAAGAGGTAACACTAGAAATCTCCTCGGAGAAAAGCTCTCCAATCTTTTGATATGTAGCTATGTTTTTACCTAGTTTGTTGTTCGCAAGGTCCAATATAAGCAATAAGCCATAAATTTTGTTATGACTGTGTGAATAGATAAGTTAAGATAAGATAATTATATTTATATCCAACTAATGACCACAAAGTAGTGAGGGAACCAAATGGTCTCCTATAAAAAAAAATACAATGCATAAATATAAAAGTTACAATGCAGGAACATAAAATATACAATGTATGGAATGCCATGACGAAGAGGATCAGACCCATCTCTCCTAACGTTCGAGACTGACTCAAGAGCACTAAAAAAAATCCATAAAGTTTGTTGGCCTGATGAAGGGTCAGTGGGAGGTATGGATTGTCCACTAACTCGTTGTCTAGGGGAGTTTGTGCACTGCTAAGGTCTCGAAGACCTAGTCTCTCTCCTAGGGACAAATCTGAGATGATTTAGTTGCTGAGGTCTCGTGTGTTGGGGTGAGGTCCTACGAATCCTCACTAGTCTAGAGTTTGGATATGAAATGGTATCAATCATTCTCTTTGTGTCCCTGTCTAAAGGTAGTACCCTAAAAAATTTTGCGATCCTCTGTGTGGGGTATGGTTTGATGGGAGGCTGAAGAATATGCACTTGGAACCTAAGATCCTCCTGCATATATAGTGCCAAACATCTCTAATCGGGATACCTGGAAAAGTTTGTGAGGGTCTGTGAGTCTCTGAACAAGTAATGGAACCTTCCTCTGATCTCGTAGTAGATAGGGCATCCAAAAATGAAGTGCACCTCAGTCTCTACTTCCTGTAAATGACATACTTAACAGATTATGTCTGGCCTATCAATTTGGTGGTCCATCTCTACCCAAAGTCTATGAGAACCTACTCTGAACTGGCCTAGAGGAATGCAAAGAGCATGCATCCAATGGTGAAACATATACTGGGGTCGAATAATGAGATTTTCTCTCAACTCCAAGAAGTGCTCAACGTAGAAGGTCATCTTTGGGCGTAACCCTCCTGGAGGATTAACCCAGGTGGTCTGGATGAACTGCCTGTAGATGTCCTCCCTGATGATCTTGTTCAACTCTTGTCTAGCAGGTAAAAGGTGACTAGGAGCATCCAAGGAATATCAGAAAGGAGAGAGACGATCCAACTAAATGCCCTCTGACCTTAAGATATCTGAAACTCTTGTGAACCAACATCTATCTTGGCCTTAGGGTGTAGAACAAGCAATATTCTTCGAAGAGCAATATGCCAAGTAAGGGTATTGGTCCCTACTCTTTATCAAGTCTACAAATCCCCAGAGACGATGCAAGAATGAGACCAAACTGAAGATTGTATCAAGCCGAAACAGTTGAGCTCCAAACTGTGCAAGGATGATGTGTTGAGGTATTGTCTGTTTGCATCTAATGATGTGACGAAGAAGAAGAGTTTGGACTCTCTCAACTGAAGCCCAATCTGGCTCGAGTAAAGATGGCCCCCGAAACTTTGAGCCATATAGAACAGTGGGACGAATTAAGATGTTTATGAGGCTCATCTTGGACGAGATGTCCTAGAAGTGATGTCAAAACCACTGTCTCTCAAGAAGGGATAAGGATCCATATCCTTTGTTGATATGAGGCTAAAGAGCTGGCCAAAAACTGAAGCGGGGGCCTGAGAATTTCACCTCCAAGTACGTATATGTATTGGTGATCTCAACCTCCTCCCCTATGAATAGGAAGTGAAGGTACAAAGTTTTATTCACCCTATTGAATATCATAACCTTGGTTTTACCCAAGTTGATCATCAAATGTCGAAGATCGCAAAACGAGGCTAAGACATCCAACTTCCTTTGTAATCCTTCTGGAGATGAGGAGGGGAGGACCACATCATCAACAAAGAGTAGAATAGATATCATGACCTAGTGAAGAAGGCAACCATCAGGGTCCTGGATATGCTTGTGTAGAAAAGCCTCCAACTCATCAATATAGATCTCAAATAGCGTAGGGAACAATTGACAACCCTGTTTAACCCCAATATTGCTTTGGATGAAATCAGACATCCCATGAACCATGTGAAGATGACCAAGGACGGACTCATAGAGGCACATAATAGTTTTTAATAGTGTTGCTGAGATGTCAATATCTTTGAGTCTCTAGAGTAAGGCTTCTCTCGGAACATAGTCAAAAGATTTCCGAAAATCTACGAAACAACAGTAGACTTTTGAAGAGCAATGTCGTGCCTCCTCATTCATAGCGTGAAGGGTGAAGATGTGGTCAATGGTTTGATGAGTTGGTCGAAAACCTGCATGTCCCCTAGCTCTGAGTTGTCTATGTGCAAGGTCATAAAATTCAACAATAACTAGACTATCAGAGAAAAGCTCTCCATGTTTTGATATGTAGTTATGTTTTTACTTAGCTATAAGGTCCACTATACAAGCAAGGCTGTAAATTCTGCGTTTGTTATAACTAGCTATGTGAATAGACAATCCTCAACAATAACTAGACTAGACTCAACTTTAGTGATAACTATGGTCTTAGTTTGGCATGCGACAAGTCTGTCTAAAATTCTATATTAGTTTTGTACCATTTTGTGAAAAAGGAAGAAAAATAATTTTAACTTAAAAGTTAATTATTTGCCCATGTAAATTAGTTTATTGGGCAATCTTCGTATAAGATTTAAGACTCAACCCCAAAAAAAATATTATTAAAATTTTAATTTATAAAAATATAAAAAATAAAATTATATAAATATATATATATATATAATATATATATATAATATGTATGTATGTATTATACAAATAAAAAATTTATATAATAAAATAATTAAATGTCTACTTGGTGTTAGAATAGATATACATATTATTAAGTCACTTTTTGATGTGATGACTCGTTTGAAATTTATAAGCAATAATTCAATCATGTAAAGATTGGTGTGGCCTAGGCCAAATACAAAAATTAAGTCTTAAGTCATTCCTAAAAAACACAAACAATTTAACAAACAACAAAAACTTAAATAATTTTTAGTAATTTTTTATTATTTAAACTTATTTTAAATATATAATTTATAAAAATAACTTTTATAATCAAAATAAAACTATAATTTATTATTAAATTGTTATAAATTATTCGCAAAGTAAATTATAGAGAATGACGAACTCCACTTTCTTAAAGATAGTCTATAGATTCTCAACATATTCGGAATGAGAAGTTATTTCCTTATTAATTAATCTTGAATTATCTAATTATAAGTAATCAGGTGTTTTTTAACTGTGACAATAAAAACAAAATAAAATACAAATTTGTAAAATTTACAAAACGGAGATACAAAGTTTACCTCCCACTGTAAGAAGGGTTCATTATTTGACGCTGATGCTCTCCTGAAATCCAATGAGCTGATCTCCCTTTCTGGTATTCCGTTATCATTGCGAATGTTGACATTTTCATGACCACCTCTTAAACTTTCGGAGAAAACAGCTGGCTCTGCTAGCAAAGTGCCGCTAATTAGGTCATCTCCAATTGGATTGTCCACGCTAAATTGACTTGTGCATGTATAATAGGTATCACTTTCCATGGATGGGATTTCTTGTGTGTTAGTCCTTGCTACTTCTGTGTTGCTAAATTGACTTGTGATTGTATAATAGGTATCACATTCTGTTGAAGTTTGGCCTACTGAAATTGACCCGGAATTAGGATTCTCGACAATTGAAACTGCGGTGGCTGAATTTAAGACGCTGTGACTTCTCATAACTTCATTAATATTCGAAGGAGATTCATTTCTCTGCAAAGGTAGGCGCTCAGAGCATTGTTGAACAGATGTTTCAGATTCTGACTCTGCCCGGCCTGTAAGTTTCAAGGTAACAACAATGACAACAGACAAAATGCTTCAAATTAATTGCCTGTAAAGAGATAACTGTAAAGTGGTTTTTCATTTGAAGCCTAGTCAGATCCATTTTGAATCAAAGGAACAATATAAATTAGAGAAACGTAAAAAGCATTTAATGCAGCAGACTTTTGTTTGCTGTATAATTTTTAAACGGGAAAACAGAATCTATGAACTTATTTTTGGAGGTTAGAGAAAGATAGTTATTCCAGATGGACCTGTCCTATCTGAGAAGCCATTGAGAGGATAATTAGAATCCTCTAGATTGTCAGTTTTCTGCTGTGTACATGTAGCTGAGCGGACCGAAATCAGCTTGCCCTTTGATATTGCATATACTGCACAAAAAGTAGGGGCATTTTTGGCCACAGTTGCTGGTACATGAGGGGCCTTGATTCTCCTGGAGAGAGACAGGGATGAGGAAGAGTGCAGATATGAACTAAATAAATAAATGCAATAGACAAGTAAATGCTTCAGACGAGGTAGACATTAAAGCTCATCAATGTAGCCACAGATAGTTTCAAATTCTGAACCTCACAGGCCATCATTTTGGAATAAGAGAAATAAAAGAATCCTTCCCTAAACTTGGCTATATCCATCCTTCTGCATATTGAGTACACAAACTCTTAAGATTAGCTGCTCAGAACCCTTTGGAAGAAGTTACATTTGTGATGTGACTGGAGAATACCAATCACCAAAGTTGCTAAAATTTCTCCTGAAGTTTCCTTGCAAAGTTTATATTTCCATGCAATCATAACTATATAGTTAAAAGCTCAGTATTTCATTATATTTTTCATGCAATGACAAATATAACAGCTACATGGTTTTATATACTTGCAAAATTTATGAGCATCATAATTTTTCCACAATCACCGTTCCTGGTGCATGAACCTTTAGATTGCGTTGTTTTTAGTGTAAAAGTCATTGACTTCAGATCTGCATTGGGTTGCCTACAACTTGGTTTGGTTTAATTGAAATGAAATGGACTCTTTTTCCAGGTAGATTTTCTTGATATAATAATAAAATAGAGAAATCTAAATATGTTATATTCTGGAGTTCTTTTTGTCTAAATTTTAAATTTTGTAATTTAAAATAGGTTTTGATTACTTATGTAGATTCAGTATCCCAAAAAATTTTACGTATCAAGATTATGAAAAAATTACAACTCAATTGTGTAAGTCCAAAAAATTCCTAATAAATAATATACAAATTAAAACAAAAAATATGACAAATAAAACCTTATCAAATATAAAACAAATAAGCTCCCAATTTTCTTAATATGATCTAGTGTTTCTGTATGTGATTATGGAAATCATCATTCAGGAAGAAGTTCAAACTTCGTTCCAAGTTAGGCGCTGTGACAAACGCATGATAAAAACCAACCACATAAAATGAGCAAACGAATAATTTTCATATATAATAGGGCATTCCCCAGTTTTCGGAATAAATTGAAAGAATAAAATTAACATGCTTTTTAATTAAAAAAAAAGTCTATATCAAATTTGTAATACTTAGAATGCTTAGATAAATAGGTTGCTAATTTTTAATATAAATAAGTAAAAAATGGACATATAAAAATAAATAGATAGTCCATTAAGCAATGGTTGTCACTGTGTGACTAGTTGCAATGGACATATAAAAATAAATAAATAGTCCATCAAGGGATGGTTGTCATTGTTTGACTAATTGCATTGGATAAAAACAAATTAAACCTAATGAAGAATCTTTCTCTAAAAAACTTTATAATTAAATAAAATTTTATTCATATAAATAATTTTAATAAAATTTATATATTATGAAATTTGATATAAATAGTAAAATATAAAATGTAAATGTAGAAGATATTTTATTAAATAAAATAAAAAGATTTGATTATTATCTAAATTAAATATACATTAATATTTTAAAATATTATTAACACATGATAAATACTAATTAACATATGTTTCTAAAATAAGATATTAATTTTATATTTTAAATAAACCTGCCATTCAAAAAATTAAGTAATTTTTATAATAATGTAAATATTTTAAATTGAAAAATAGAATTTAGATAATTTTTAACATTTAAAAAAATAGGAATTTAGAATATTTAAAATGTTATAAAGTATTAGTTATTATATTTCTGAAAAAATAAACTCATACAATTATGAAACAAATTATTCACTAAACTACTAAATCTAAAAATTATTTAATATTTTTTAATATATTATGTGTCTTTTCGCCAATGTTATAAGTCCAAGCAAGAATGTGATATTTTGTGCCTTTAAAATTATTTTAGAATACTAATAAATCCAGTATCTGAAAAATTTAAAATACTACAATTTATATAATTAAACAATTTTTAAAAAATTTTGCCCAAATTTAATAAAAAAATAAACTGATAAATGTCCACAAAATCATTATATATAAATAAAACTACACTTATTATATAATTTTTATCTATAAATAAAACTACACTTATTATATTACATAATAGTCCTTAAAATTAGTATATTTAATTTTCTTTGAAATGGGAAACACCTTCCTATCTTAAGAGATGTTACCTTATAATGCCATTTGTGGAAGATGATCCCATAACAAGTGTTTGGATACCATAACTTGAGATCTGTTGGATAATTGCAGAAGCCACGTCATCTTCTTCTGCAACCGCAAGCACCGTGTTGACCTGTATTTCCAGAGCTCAACTGCTGAATACTAATAATATAACCTAATCAAGATTATTTCTATCTCCAAAGCAAGTAACGTCAGCATGGCTGTTTTTGCATTTCACAACAACCAAGTACCAATAACAAAACCTAATCTGGACCTTTTGCGCATTGCACAAGCGCCGAAATGGTGATAACAGTGCATTAGTTTGTGACTCCACCTCACGCATATAAGCAGCAACTGCATCTTCCTGTACGTGTGTAATTGGTACACGATTTCCCACTGCATAAACAAAATTATGAATTTAATCCAGATGTAAATATAATACATGTGAAGAGATATATAACATTTTCTTTTTTGGCAGGTGAAATTAAAAAGTTTGTGTTTTTCTAAATAAAAAACCCTTAGATCCTCATTTCAAACACTAATTTCCGACCCTAAATTACAAAGATTTATTTAATTAACTAGATTAATTTTGTTAAACATGAGATAAATAAACAAAGTTACAATGGTATACAAACTTACTACTTATATTCCATTGTAAGAAGATTGCTACAGAATTTATTGGCAAATGAACCTTGATTCTACGCAAACCCACTCCATCAATAAAAAGAAGTTAATTATTCAAACCGGAATGGAAGATGCAGATGGCGAGGCTCTTCCATTATTTGCAGGTCAACTTCACTGAATGATTTTTTCAGAAGTTAAATTTGCTTCCTCTGAAATGAAGTGGTATTAAGCACCAATTGCAGTATAATATGGAAAAATAGTATAATTGTCAAAGCATTCTATTCTGTATTACCAAATCATATACAATAAATACATTAAATTTTTTTGAAAAAACATAGGATCAATTATCCATATTTTTGCAAATTCTCGCAAATGACATGAAATTGAACAAAGAATCTATTTTTTATGAAATTGTTAGCCATGCCAACACAAATTTCCAAGCTGTTTGTTTGAAGATATACATGGATCAAAATTTGCACTTGATGATTGTTTGTTTGGAAAAATTACATGGACCAATTGTATTGGTTTGTTAGGTTATGAATAACGTACTGCTCAGAATTTTGTTTAACAATCCAGTTATGTACTGAATATAAGGATTATATCTGAGGGTTTTTTGCAGTCTTATATATTATGATTGGGATTTAAAAGTTCATATTCCTGTGTAGGATAGACAACTCAGACCAACCAAGCTACATGAGGGAATAAACATTTGGCTAATCTCTGAAATACAACCCAATAAAGGAATGAAATATTAAAATTGCAGATGCATATACAATGAACAATGAAGGGCTAAGAGGCAGGCATGCACAAGAACCTTGTTCCAAAGAAGAAAACTGAGAAAAGTAAACTGGGTTATAACATATTTCATTGTCTAATGAGAATTGCTAAAACATTGGTTCCCAGTGAAAAAATTTCACCCCCAAAATGAACTATGCTCAGCGGCCATACCAACCAAACATGTAAAGTACAGTAAAGGATAAGGCAGAATTCATACTTGGTGTTGGAATCGTGAGAAGGCGCCGCCTGACATGTAAGAGAATCAGAGTTTGGCCGGGGGACATTAACTGGTCCAGCGCCCACTTGAGAGCATACGTGCTCTTATTTCCCTTCTTAACTGCCACTGCTGTTACAATAGGAGGTGTCACGGTACCTGTCTCATGCACTTCTTGTATCTCAAAGATTTCCATTGAAATAGATATGAGGGTCAACCAGCGCTCACACCAGATGAAAAAGAAACCTAGGAAGACCTCAGATTTCAGGGTTAACAAAGGGTTTAATGGGCTGCATTAGCCCCACCCAAGACACCAAAACACCGAATTCAGATACCTTGCTTCCAAATATAGGTACCATCTCTTCAGAATTGAAAGACTTTTCCATTAAATGTTCTTGCAGGCTGCACTCCTGACACAGAATTCGCTATCTCTTTCCTTCTCCTGCAGGCCCGTGGGGTAGAAATCGAACCATGCCTAATGTCGACTTTCACCCTGGTCACTACAGATCTACAGCCACAAGAAGGCGATAAATAATTGGTCTAATCACCAACAAGGGGATACAGATCTATAACCACCGAAAGGGGATAAATAATTTGCCCAATCCCCAACAAGGTATAAATAATTTGCAATTATAAATAATTTGCAATTCTTCTCTTCTGTGTATTAAATTCAATTAATTTTGAGAATATTTTGGAATCTCTTCTGTGTATTAAATTCAACTAATTTTGAGAATATTCTGGAATTTGAGAAACAGGAATAGTTTTGGTTGACTTTTAATTTCTATATATTACCAAAATTTACAATTAAAATAAAAATAACCTGTACAGAAATAGTCCATACAGAACTTCTCTCTCCCAGGTTTTTGATTATCTGATCTGGTTTTTTCATCCTTTTTTGTTTTACAAGCTTTCATATGACATATATGTGTTTTCTTCCGACTCTTCCCCTCTGCTCTTGCACAATGTGTCTCATCTACACAGAATTGCTCAAGTAACCTTAGCCTCGAGTTTTTGTGTTCCATGTCCCCAGATTATCCAGTCTCATTAGCATGATATGTACTATTTTGTATCTGTTATATCTACTCAATATAATATAATTTAGCTTTTTCTTTCTGAAAAAAATATAGAGAATTAGAAAATTAAGTTGACATTATATATTCAAATTTATACCATTTTTTCTCAATTTTCAAACTTTTACTATTTTTTTCTCAATGTCTATATTTTATTATAAGGTTATTATAGACATCCAAAATATAAGAGTGATATTAATTAGATTGATTATTGTGATAGATATATTAATTTTGAAATAGGCTTTCAGAATTTTAATTTTAATTATTATAATTAATAGTTGGATGGTAAAGATTTACCCTCCACAAAAAATTTTAGAATATTCTTTGTAGTAGTCCTATATCAAAGGTTGAACTTTATCTAAAGCAATTTTGCCTTTTGGTCATTTTAATTAAATTGATTAATTCAAAAATAATGTCATATGGACATGTGTCATATGGACATGTGTCATATGAATATGACTTAAGGTTTTTTTGGGCAGCCATATTAGTAAGCTATGGTATTGTAACAAATCTTACTTACAAATTAAAAATCTCCATGGTAAAGTGCGGGTGAATCTCCATTCTACATTGTTTATATATGAGTGGCTGTAGTCTATTTGTTATAAGTTTTGGAGCTTTTCTAGTTATATTTTCCCATTTCATTTGTCTAAAATCCAGAGTTGTGAACTTTCCACAGTCGGAATGCTCCAATGGTGTTCCTTGATGTTGAATTTATATTTGCAATAAAAAAAAATACATTTTAAATAACAAAAGATCATAATTTGGCTAAAATTATCTAGCTTATGAATTGAGCTAAACGTTTTGAAACCTATAGGTCTATCAACTATTCAAAATAAGAAATACATTTTAAATAACAAAAATCATAATTTGACTGAAAAACTATTTAGCTAATGAATTGAGGTAAACGTTTTGATGCCTAAAAATTTGAACCTAACATGAGAAATACCAATTCATTTACACCTAATAAGTAATTCCATAAACCAACTATAATCTTAAAACACTTTAACCATCCTCATCAACAACCTTATTTAATTTAATTAATAAGTTTTAACCGAATAATAATAATAATAATAATAATAAATTGTTTACCATTTTAAAACCATCCAAATAGAAATTTTTTTAACTAAAATAAATAATATTTACTAATAAGATAATATTTGAATAATTAGGTCTTATTCTAAATCATAATATTAATTTATAAAAATATTATTAAACATTAATTATAAACCTAAATGAATATATATAATAATTATCAATATATTTTTGTAAATCATATTATTATTATTTAAATTTTTCTAATTTATAAACATTTTTTATTTTTCTAGTGTTTTATTTTCGGCTCTTCTTTTTGGCCTTCCTTTATCTATTTATTAAAATCTTTGGCTGAATCAGTTTTTCATATCTTTTTTTCATCCTAAAAATAAATCACACTTATTGATTCGTCAATTATAAACAATTATGAATAAAAAAAATAATAATCACATAAATCTAAAATCTAAAATGTACTTTACAATAATCAAAATATTAAAATTCCAAATAAACATAGAAAGACATTTTGTCTGCGGCCTCTGGGTGAGAAGACACTGTTCACCCAAGCCAATCATATGGCTTCAATTTCATCCTCCTTTATCTAATTAAAAATCGACATGTGTAACGTTATTGTTACCAACATTGCACTGGACGACCAAGGATGATGATGCAATAATGGTTAACAATGCGGTCATCTCCTTCGTGGTCTCTTTCCTCATTCATGAAGACATTTCCTTCCTGGTCCCTGCTCTCTATTACGACAAACTGCTTTGTCGGTCACAGACTCACCGCCATTCTCAACCCTGCCACTGTTGATGTATTATCTATATTGTCCATTTTGTAACTTGGAAAAGGACTGGACATGATGGTTACAACAACTTGGGAAAGTGAATTATCTACAATCTTTAGCAGAATCGAAACTATTAAATATATGGACTCTGCTCTGATGCAATTAGGAATACATATGTTATTTTGTTGGACAACAAGCTCTGGCACCATAGTGAGTGAGTTGTCAACAACAAAGGTCAACAACCATTCCGGTTCCTCCACGACATCATCCTACGAATTTAGACAAAATCAACACACTAAATAACATGAGAGCTCTGGCAACGAGAGAAATGACAATGAGAAGTCTGCAACAAGAAGACTTATTGACTTACTAGCATGTTGAGCTTGCTTGAAAACATGCACGCATCGCCACTGGCATCTGCTTCAACCATGTTAAACACAGGGCATGAGACCATGTTACAAGTGGTGGTCACTTCAGTGTCTATGATAGACAAGTCGCCAGAGTTCTGTTAGGAGAACACCGACTCTGGCTGGCCTTTCTCCCCATGTCTTCTACCAACGCCAGCTATCGTTGCACCAATATATTTACTAGAAAAGTCCAGCAGGTTGTCAATTCGAAACTCTTCCCCTCCCCCGTCACTCCAGATAACCTCCCGACTACAACCACCAGTGTAAGACTCCATCCTCGGTATGAAACCAACTAAAGCCTATAATAGCTTCGAACCTGCATGAAAACAAGCCAAGCAAAACACGTTACACAAACACACACAAAACATAGTACAGCCGAGACAGTTATTGTATGCAAGTGTTGCGAGGGAGGAATTGAATTGTAGATGCCGAGGTGGCATGAGAGGGAATGACTCTCATGCAACAAAACACGATCTATCCTTCTTCAAAGAGAAAAGAAGTGGGAGAGCTGCGAAGAAGCTTGTGCTTGCTTTTTAGGATAATCTGATTACATTGCATTGTTGTGGTTGTTAATTTTATTTAGTTAATCTAAATGGTTAAAACAATTAGGCTGAAAAGCTAGAACAGATGTGGTTAAATATTAATTAAAAGATTTTGGATTAATTTGTGAAAGAAATGGAGAATCAGTTAAATTAACTTCTGAAAATAGTTACAAACCGTTCTTTCACCCTCTTCCTTGAAAAGGAAAAGGGACAGAATCCTGAGGGGTTGCGAAAAAGAGAGAAAACTGTACTGTGATGATTTTCTTTCTAGAGCTGGGAAAATTAGCCAGTGGGAAAGAAAATGTGATAACAATCGTGGGGTACCAACATACTAGACTGTTTATCATTAACAAAAGTGGAAGAGATCGAAGGGGGATTCTAGACGTAATTTCCAGATCCGAGACTGAATAGATAGATCTTCCAAATTAAAGAATTTACATGCATAAATCACACCCACACAGGAAAAAAGATAAGTAATACTAACACATCTACTTACATGGCTATGATAATTATAATAAACATTCTAATGATTGGATACAGGGGGCATTTTAAGCATAGCAGCGAAGGACTTAGTTAAAAGAATCGATCTTCTATTCTGGTCTTTCTTGTTGGGTATTTTTTTTGCTTCTATGTTTGAGATGGAATAAATACCAAAACCATCAAGATATAAAACACAGAGCCTATGCTCTGTTTGCTTTGCTCCAAGATCTTTTACACAGAGAAGTCTTTTAAAAAACAATTGCACAGGACAGAGTATTTCACCACCATAAAATTTCCATTCATTAAACAAAAACATTTACATACTCATCCTCTTTCACTCAGAGGGATTCACCAAAACATTTACTCTGCCTCCTATGAAATTTTACACAACTGTGTGTAAATATTTCATTTACATTCACTGCTGTGTGAAAACAAAACTTACAGGGGTTTACAGTTTCACCTTTTCACCTGTGTGAAACAATACATGGTTTATAAGAAAACTATTCACTGGTTTATCTTTTCACTGCTGCTGCATAAAAATCCCCTTTTTCATTACAGACCAAAAAAAAACATTTATACACTTCTACCCCCTGCAATACAAAATTTAAACTTTGCATCCCATTCGCTGCTGCGAATTCACATACCATTTTTACCGGGTGCGTTTTTCACATTTTTCTTCCCAGGTGCTGCGGACCCCTGTCTCCTCTGTTCTTCATATATAAATTACATTACATATTGCATTTTTAATCCTCACGGGTGTTTTTGTTTTACATCACAAAAAATGGGTCAACGCCTTTTTTTTAAATATGTATTAAAAACAATAAAAAAACTTACGAAATAGTTTCGGCCCATACTCCGTGTTAAATCGCCGTGAATAAACATTTAAGACTTTACCCAAAAAACATAGCAGAGTTTTTAATATAAGGTATGGGATGCATTTAATTTTCAACGGGCCCGTGTACTTTCCTTGAGATGGACGGCGGAGAGAGTCAGCATAAATCAAACGGCGGAGGTTGCATATCGGAGGACTTTTCTGACAGCCCTTTAACCCATCGTGCAACTTGGTAAATCAACGGACGTAAATGTTTGAGGTAAATCGACGGGTGAGGACAATATCGGAAGGGGTTAGCTGGGTGAAAGTTACCTTCCGAAAAGTGCCTCTTGCTGATGTCAGGCCAGCATCAGCG